>JASANH010001641.1:0-63085 GCA_030248295.1 Mesodorylaimus sp. YZB2_4
CAGCATCACATTACCATGAAATGTCTCATGACTTCAGAGCTGATCGTGAGAGCTGTCAGTCGTGTCACAGGGTCGTGACCTGCCTTTTTGGGTCCAGAGCCTGCTGGAGCATACTGTACAGTACTCTTACGTTGTACAACCAAAACAGCTGTAGCCACTCCAGCCCCATAAGAAAGGTACAGTATACAGACCGTGCTTGCTTGTTTGCTATACTGATGTATAGATGATATGTGTGAGGGAAATTCAAATCAAAACTTGGGGAAGCTTGAGACACAACTGACCCCTAGATCGAGCGACTGTTCTCAAAACTGTATGGCCTGCTCGGAACGTGCTTGGTGTGCTTGTTTTGAACATCCTTGTCGCAAGTATTCACAACTCGGAGAGCCAAAACGATAGTACTGTGGATGTACTCACGTTTTACTTCTTGACTCGAAGCTTGGGGCCAGGCTCGACATTGGGTCCAAAAACCCATTATTTTTCGGTTTTGGGCTGGGTTGGGCCAGGTTTTTAGACAGAGCGATTTGGCTTGTGGAGGTTGACCTTATTTTGAACTCAATCCAAAAAACCTTTTCCACTTGGGGTAAGCCTGCGATCAGCATGAGCAGGCGGTTGGACGACACAGAGTACAAAGTCACTGCGATTTGATGTACATTGGTCTCGAGTCGACAGATCCTGGTGTGACAAAAACGTACAGTACTGTACAGGAGTCGGGCGCACAATTCAGTTTATGAAATGTCGTGTTCGAAGACCCTGGTAGCTCGAGTACCCAGTGCCCCCCTTAGTCTGATTCGACATGTCAGACTCAATGTGACAGAACTGACGATGAGAAATGGTCTGTCAGCAGATGATTCAGCTCTGAAAAGCTCTTCATTGGCTTATCAATTTTTTTAAATGGAACTGTGCCTTTTTGTCCTTCGGCGGATGAATATGATGGAGACCAGCATCTCCTTGTTCGAGGAACAGGGCTTTTAAGATCAGTGCCTTGGTCAAAATGGTCCCTCAGCTGGGATCATGTTAATTGAAACTTGCAGCTCGAAAAGGGAATGGGCGTTCAGATATGAGCAGGGTACTTCTCAGGTCAGGCTCTTTTTTTATTGCAAATCACTTTAATTTTGCGGTACCCAATTTTCGCGGTTCTGGACTTTTGCAAAATTTCGCGGATACAAATTTTCGCGGTTTCTGGCTGACCGTCAGTCATCAGTACTGGTTATGCATATGATGAATCTCCCTCTGATACTTCAGACTGTGTAGGAATGCTCGATCTTTTTAAAGAACTTATACCTGCTTTCCTGCACGTAGGAGCTCCAAACATTAGATGCGTGTAAGGAGCCGCCTGGGTGGTGTAGCGGTGAAAGGCGTGTGTCACAGTTTGCTTGGCACAGCTGGAGACCATCAGCCTGGATTCAACTCTAGTCATCTGAGAACTTGGTCAAGTTGTCTCTGTGCCTTGCACGCCTGTTGGTCGGTGACTCTCTCTTTATCCATTCAGTGTCCGTGAACGAGGAGAGGTCCTATGCGGTGAGGGGCTCTCGAATCCAGACCCCTCATGGGGCACGGGCTGGGTACTTACACCATGGGGTAGCCACTGACATCGCCGAGTAGAGATCAACACGCGCTCTTGCCATCCCGGATGGACCCTAGTTGATGGCAAGATGAGGTCAGAAGTCCCCAGCCCGCGGGAAAACGGGCAAAAATTGAATTTCTCCGCAATGCCAGGATGAGTCGAAAAAATTTGATGTGGAAGTGAGCTGTGGAAGAATTTCTCCGCAATGCCAGGATGAGTCGAAAAAATTTGATGTGGAAGTGAGCTGTGAATGGATACGCCTAAGCATCCTAGACTTGGAAGAAATTCCGAAGAAATAAAAAACTGTGAGAAACTGCCAAAAGTGGATCTCAGGTTGTCAGGGATCAAACCATGTCATGCTCAATGGGTTCTGAAGGCGTCCCAGATTCCCAATCCATCAGAATCCATCGTGGATCCACCAAAATCCACGTGGATCCGTTCCAATCCAGTTGGATAGCTCCTGGTCAGGTAGGTTGAGAACAGACTGTTCTCTTTAGTGCTGTTCAAGATGCTCGTCAGTGCATCACTGTATTCATAATAAGACTCATGTCCGCACTCTTTAATGAGGTGGTTTTAAACGTATTTGGAAACTGATCCGGGTTGAAGTTCAACTTAATGTTATGAGCAAGTGGTTGAGAAGGTAAAACTGAACCTATGCTCTATCTGCAAATCCAGGTTTTTGTACACGAAAATTTCGCGGAAGGAAATTTTCGCGGTCCAGGCCATACGCGAAAACCGCGAAATTAAAGTGATTTACAGAAAAAAGTCCAGAAATCAAGGTGCAGTCAGATTAGCTCATGCCGATGTATCACCTGCTTGGTAAGTTGCTTCTGAAATTCCCGGAGGTCTTTCTGAAGGTACAGCAGTTATGTGCACTGTAACGTATATATATATATATATATATACTGTATCGTCACAGGAAAACGATATCGTTATCGTTCGTTAACGATATCCCAAAGAATATCGTTATCGTTAATCGTTAAGGGTTTCTCAAAAGATATCGTTAACGCGTTAAATATCGTTATTATTTCGCGGGAAAGACGCAATGTTGCCGCTTAGTATGCTGGGAATCTGGCGGGAGTACTGTCGAGTTCCTCTGGACTCTGAGCACTGGAGAGAAACAGTATAAAAGGAGCAGAGAACAGTGGACTGGCCGCCTCTAAAGAGGTCTGCCAGACAACTGTATCCATTTGGAGGGACCATCTCCGTTGGTGCCACTTAATAAGCCACCGCCTCGTCCAGATGATGCGCCCCTGTTCAGATTGTATCCGCACAAACTGGGTCCTGCTTCCTAAACCAAATCGCGGCCAGGATCCCCATTTATAGAATCTGGCTCGCTGGCTTTTTGCCCTAATGGCCTATCACCTTGCATCGTTGTCCACCATCGCACCAGCAACAACGCTGCCGCGGTGGTGTAGGCTGTTCTGCATCCGTCTCTTCGTATTGCTCGGGAGCTATTGGCTGGACTCGTCCTAGGTTCGACCCCCAGTGTTGGAGGTCGGTTTCAATTAAACCTCGCTGACCTTGCACTCCAGGCCGTGAACGACTCACCCAGTATTGCCTAGGTGCTCCGATTGGAGAGACTGAAGCAAAACGAGTAGACGGTCTCAGCCGTCGAACACCGACAGGGTTCACAGCCCGCCCGCCATCGGCCGGGAAGTCGGTTTCTAGCCCAGAGGCCCTCGCGTGCAGGTGCTTCTAGTGGAAATACGCAGAGGGACGCAGCTGTGTGTGTGTTGGTTTCCGCACAGCCCTGCTTACAAGGCTGACATAATATCGTTATCGTTATCGTTAACGGTTTATACGCTATACATATCACAGCATACCTTCTTCAAGGTTTCCCCTCCTGGTACTTTACCTCGTAGCTTTAAATTCAGTTTCAATTTCAGTTAACTGTATCAACGCTAAACGAAACAAAGTTATTGCGTTTTATGATGAATATGGCCATGCTGATGGACAACTCGATTTCAGTCAGCATTGACATGCATACTGAACGTATTATGTGAGAGACCCTGAAGAAGAAAAGAACAAATTTGGCATCTCCTCGTTAGTTTCCAGGTATCTTACCATTCTGTGTTCACGAGTATCAGTGAAAGTGCTGGGAAGATACTCTCTAATCACAGCAGCCTGCCGGTTCCTGCTTGCTTGTTGCGTGTCCACTGGACTTTCACATACTCCTGTTATCCCTGGCACTTTGGGGAGCACACATGGGGTATAGGCAATGCTTTAAGATACCCTTGTACGAAACATACCCCTGTAGAAAACATACATACTCCTGTACAGAACATACTCCTGTTATCCCTGGCGCTTTAGGGGTTCAATGCTTTAAGATGTGCCAATGTTGTATACCCGGACTGCCCCCCCTCGTTTTTCAACAGTCGACTCCGCCTAATTTTTGCTCCCTCCCTTTCCCAAGCCAGGAAAACCACACCACGCATACGTAATGAAGCCAGCCTGTGTGGCGTCTATACAGAAGCTTGATAAAAACATAACTAGACATATACAAGGAAGAAGGTGGTTGGAGGTAGCTGGTACATGGCTACCCAGCCGTCTTGGGAAAGCACCACGTTTCAGAGAACCGTAGATACATAGATGACCATAATGGGAACCAAAAGTGTACGGTCGGCCAAGTAATGGGAATACTAAACTTAGAAAGCTGGCTATTTATCGTTCAGAGCATCAGCTCATGCTTACCCCCAAATAGCCAGCAAAGTTAAAAGATTCTGGGAGCAGACTTTAGGACATATTGATTGCACATACTTGGCGTAATGGGAAACAATCCAGCTAACAAGCAGCGAAGAATTTTAAATAGGAGACAGTCGAAAATATCTAACAGGCGCCAACTTACCAGCTAAGAACCGTTACTGGAAGATGAGACTTAGATTGGAAAACATCCAGAGATGCCGGTATATGGATGGGAAAACAGGTGGTCTGCTGTACTGATATGGTGTATATAAGCCCTCCATCCATCGTCGCTCCTGCATTTTGCAACCGGGCAGGTAAACCAATTCTCCATCGGCAATCTGGCAGTTCTGTTTCGCCATGCTCGAAGATTTACCCGTCGAAGTCTTGCAGTTGATTATGCAATACTTGTCCTTGGCGGACAGAGCTCGCTTAGAACGGGTGTCTAAGCGCTTTGGCCAAGCCCTGCTTTCGACCCCTCGAAACTGGTTCGGACAAGAACAAGGATAGAACTTGTGTTTGTCATCGACGCCCGGCCTCCGTCATGGCGGAATTCCGGTCCCGTTCAACGTTCGGAAATCGAAAGGGGAGATTGAGCCGATTTATTTCTTCCACCAACTAAAGGATGTCACTTTTATCATCTTTGAATACCGTCCTGACGCGGAGCCGGGGCAGTTGGTAATGGCGTTACAGCGGATAATGAGCAAATTTTCGACCTATGCTGTCTGCCACTGGCTCTGAAAGATATCGCCTTTTCCCGATCCAATCAAAAAATCACACAACTCGGATTCGGCGGAGAAATTTTTGCCAGTTTCAACCTCCCGATGTATTTCGAACGCTTTCGATTTTGCCATACCCTTGTCCTCACTCGAGGGGCGACCAGCCTCGTCCATTATCTCCCAGAAACTGTCACCAACCTCACTATCAGCAACACCCATTACGACAATGCGATTGCCCAACTTGTCGCTGACAACTCAAACATCGAATCATTGCTTCTCCTCGATTGCTTCAACGTCACCTCAAACATCATCAACCGTCTCAACGTCATAATCAATAACCAGCAACTTGGTTGCGGACTCGTTCTCAAAATAAATTCCTTTGGCGGGGTTTATTTGGACCTGCCGAACCTCGAATTCGAACTCCATCACCACCCCGCCAACATTTGTCGAATGATCAAATTTTATCAAGGTCTTGTTGTGGTGCTGCAAGTGGTAACATTCGACGATTCTAGCGATTCCTACAATGAAAGCTTGGATAACGTCCTGGAGGAAGAAATGAACTTCATCATGGCATTCGAGGATGCTATGAGCGAAGAGGGCGAAGAGGATGATGTTTATGAAAAGGAAGAGCAGGGATATACGGAATGACAATGCAGTTGGTGCAGAGTGAGAGTAAGTGTTTTTACGTGAGGCCATTTTGCACTATATGTACCTTCATGCACATTGATTTGCAGTTTTATTTACATGATATCGATTAGGTGTGCTCTTTATGCTAACTCATTTTAGCCTTGCAGCACTGATTCACTACAAAGTCAACATCATAGATTGCCGTGGTCTGGTCAAACAGTCCATTCACAAAAGTGGCCACCAAAAATAGGTAGGACACACGTGCTTTAGTGTGCTGTGATGGTTAATTAGAAAGATTGTCTGATCATGAGAAATGCCTACTGCGTGTAAACTGGCTGATAGGAGATAGGTGCTTATTACAGATTCACAGTTGGGCGTGATCATGCACACAGTTGGGCCTTGCAGCACCGGTTGACAACATATTCGACATCGCCTTAGCTGAGGCTGGTCCATTCGATAATTCTGATAAGCTTGATTGAACTGGATCCAAGCTCTTTGGACGCTTTGGTTGTTGTCTTTCCTTCTCCAACAGGGGCCGTTTCTTTTCTTGCTGCTTGTGGAAGGCATGGTTGACCAAGGCATCGCGGGAACGAAAACAGCGGACACACCTCTCGCACCTCAAGTTCGTATCCATTCCGAAAACACAGGAGCAAAAGCATTGACCGACCGCTCGACACAAAACTAAAACCACACACTGAGCTTTGACTCGTGGTCAAGTTTCGAAATAGATACGAAGGTCGAACGTGTTATACTCGTTAAAACTGCTAATCACATGATCAGTGATTCAAGCCAACTTTCTAAATAGATACCAGGCGTGTCTGGACGTGCCTGGACATGTCTGGACACGTCTATTCAAAATCACATGATCAGTGACTCAGGCTGGCATATTCCCAAATCGCGTGTCATGTTTTGCTCATGATTTCAGTAGCAGCCAACCAATAGCAGATCGGTCTCCTTAAAAAATCCAGCCAATCAGGAGCTGAGGGTGGGTCCCTGAAGAGAGAGGAGCTATGCGCTCCTGCTGGTTCGATCACTCGGTTTTATTTTTCCTCGCTAGACGGTCGGCTCTCATTTTTTCCGCTCTTCCATCACTACTTTATTTTGTTCATCTCTAGACTTCAGAATGTTTCGTGGTAAACGATATTCGGAGACCAATGCGCCTGTTGCTAAAGCCCAACGCACCGATTCTGTTCCAATTCTGCAAAAGCAGCATTTTGGAGGATCGTCCTCGAAGACAGTGGGCACCAAATCGAAACCAGAATTCAAGTCGTTCCATACGGAAATTTTGGACCCTTACACAAGCTGGATAGAGGGAGCGAGCATAACGTGATTGTCACGTTGAAAGATGCCCCGTCACAACCATCAGTTTGCGCCATGTTGAGCGGCCAAATCGATGCGATGGTGGCCTCGAATGCTGGAAGTTGGCCGTTGATGATCAAGACGGTCTATCAAACTCCGAAGGCGGAACCGAAATCGGTGGAGGAAATCATGCAAGGTCGGGACAGTTCCTATTGGGCTAACGACGATGGGACCTAGTATGTGAAGCCCGATAGTAGCATTTGGTACGCTTGTCAAAATATGATGGCTTTGCACTCGTTGCCTTTTATGTATTTGTTGGTGTATAATCCACCGCAATCGCAATATGGATTTCTTAGCCGTCGAGGTCACGCGCGCTAAGGATGCTTATAATACTGCTTTGGAGAAAATGTGTTCTTTTTTGACTGATGGCATTGATCGTGATGAAGTAGACTGAATTCGCATGCGCTGATTGAATTTCACTTGTGAGCTATGATTCATGCCTTCCTATGGTCTGTTGTAACCGTTCACTCTTACTTGCTATGATAAACAGTGCAGTTTTCTCAAGTTGAAATATACATAAGGGAAACCACATAGATGTCTTGGCCAGCTTTGCATTGTATTTTGAAATTCTTGACCTAGAAAGCTGGAGAGTGATTCAACAAAAAAATCCAAGCAATACAACGACTGGCTGGCATATCCAGGCATGAAAATAGCGTGGGAAAATCATGTGATCGGAGGGACGGGGAGCTGGCCGGCCAATAGTGGTTCCTTCAAACTGTCCAATCAGCGAGCACATGGGCGGATGCTCTCCCATGAAGGCAAAGGGCTTAGCTGCCTCGACCTTACTCGAATTCGAACTTTTTTACAGAGCGGCAAAATGAATTGGATTTATTTTCTATTTTGGCAACTCAGGTGGCTATTAAACGTTCATTTTGTGATGTTATCCACACGAGCAATCCATTCACCAATGAGGAACCTTATAAATTTCGTATTACCGCTGATTCGAATTTCGTGCATTTTTGAAAACACTTTGTATATTTCCAACTAAGAATTGTCAGAGCTGACGGTGCTGCAGTTGGGGCGAATGATCCGAGGGTGGCACGCATAAACGCTATTGGTAAAACATTTTTCAAATAGGCCAAACTGTATTCGAATTCCAAGCTAATTTACGACAGCGGCGATAATTATCACTAGCGCGCCTACTTGGAAACTGAATTGAATAATGGTTCTGACGCGAAATCATCCTTTCTAAGCTCCGCTTTGTATGCGGAAAAAGCTGGTGCCAATGCTATTGTGAGTTCTGAAAATAACCCCAGTTTTGACGAACGGGCTAATCGGTTCGCAAACAGTCAGTGGGTCGAAGTTATGGCCCCGCTGCACGTGGACCCTATGAATCAAGACCGCCTGCTATTGCCTCACTCTGACATCCGAATTGAGCTGCACAGAAACAGCGACCCATTGATCTTGATGTGCTTTCAAGCTAGCCCTCCATCATATAAGCTGGAAGAACGAGAAATGAAGATGATTGTTCAAAAAGTGAAGGTGTTGGAAAGCGTGCATCTGGCTTTGGAATCCTTATTTTCACAATACACTGCCAAGTACCCGTTGCGACGAGCCGTTGTCACCAGCTTACACGTGACTCAGCAAAGGCGTGTCACACCTGCCAACAGCATTTTTCAAGGCCATATACCCCGCCGAATGATCATTTGCTGCTGCGATCAGGATGCTTATCATGGCACTATTAATAAAAGTCCATTTGTGCTTCAACCATACGCCATTCAGTCGATAAAAGATACAGCTGCCGGACAAACATTCCCCGCTCATCCATTTCGCTTGGATTTTAGCAATCATCATTTTCTGCACGCATACACTCAACTGTTTCAAGCTTTGGGCATAGCTAATGACAATCGTGGAATTGGCATAACACGCGGGGACTTTGAAACTTCGCACTGCTTTTTTGCATTCGATTTATCCTCTGAATCGGATGACAGTGGACACTGGGGTCCCATAAAAGAAGGCACCACCTCAGTCGAGATTCAGTTTGGTCAGAACTTGCCTGCTGGCGGGGTTCAAGTTATAGTGTATGCCGAGTTTGATAATTTGTTGTCAATCGACCGAAATCGCGAATCCCACTGACATGGATTCTCCTGCGCTGTCCTGAAGATTTTCATTTCTGCTGGACGGACAAGATGAGGGGAGATCTTTCTTGCCAGTTACAGTATGTTCAACTGGAGGCCTCAGCAGACATTTGGATTAGCTTGAATGGCTGGATCAGTGGCGAAAAGTATTTCAGAAAGGACGAATGGTGTGTGTAGGACCTAATAGAGCAGAGGTGCGCAATCGAGACAAATGCTCTGTGGGAAAGCCAGAAGGGAAATTTTGGTCGACTGCGATAAGCACATTTCATGGGAATAGGAGCCACGGATACCCCATTTCTGTGTATCCGTGATCGGAACATGCGCGTCGCTGGGTAGTTGTACTGATGCACCAACTTTCATGGAGGGGAATCATCTCCCAAGAGTGTTTAGCTGCCTTGTTTTTCACTCGTCATCACTTTGATCGAATGATGTCAAACACATATTTCGCCTTGGTAACAGTTGATAAGGAACGGGTCAGATTTCGTACAGCGTGTTTTCGAGCTCGACTCCTCTCTCAAGCCAGCCTGTAACTAGCACCAGTCCATGCTTCTAGCTAATGCTTTCTACAAAAAGCTCTAATGGAGAGAATACTAAAAATCGACTTTTCCATCCTAGTTTTTACGTTTTTGGCTGCGCCTCATTTTTGTGCAGGTAAATGCATTATCTTGAGGCTTGATTTTTCTGATCTCACAATGGTGATTTTCTGAGTTTATAGCCGTCAAAATCACAAATGGCTGTCCAAATGGTTTTACCCGAAACGGCATCCACTGCACAAAAGTGGTCATGGAACCGTCTTCAAGGCGAAGTGCTGAAGCTAAATGCAAGGAGAAAGGATCGATGATGTTCATGATAAAAGATGAAGACACCTATGATCGACTGCTTAATCAAAAGTAAGGGTGGAAAGTGTTACAGGTAAAGTAAGAACCAGTTTCTCTACGTTCAAGGGCTACTCCTGGGGGTGGCGCTGGTATGCCACTTTTATCGACCAATTTGATGATGGGACTCAAGTATACGCACAGCGACGGGAAATGGACATGGGCCGATGGTACATCCTACAAACCAGGATCGGATTGGGCCATGTGGATCTCTGGATCACCTCCGATTCCCACAGCCGATGCCTGCGTCATTTGGAAACGCAAAGCGAACACTATGGCGTGGGGCCTGGCAGCTTGCGGCGGGTCGGGTGTGACCATATGCTATGTCGAGGCCACGAGCACTGGTAAGTATAGCACTATACTGTACACCTTCAGGTGGTGTAATGATCTGCTTTACAGCGCAAACATGTCCCGATGGATATGCTCAGTCGGAGGACCAATGCATCATGCCTGTCATGAAGTTCGACAGTTCCTACACTGGCGGTGAAGCGCAGTGTAAAGCAGCCGGAGATGGGATGGTAGCAATGTTGAGGAAAGACAATGATTTCAACACTCCCATCATGTGATTTATTTTTGTTCCTCATTATGAACTGACATGCCTTAGAAATGCTGTTTTAGAGATGAGCAACATCTTGCTCAGTTGCCAGTGCCAGTTTGGGTTGGCCTGAAATTTACGGTGGCTGATGGCAAGTGGCGGTGGTCCAACGGAGAAGAATACCGCATTGGAGAGGACTCTGGTCCTTGGAAGGATACCACACCTCCTCCTACACCAGCAGCTGACATGTGTGTAACAGCCAGGGCAGGCAATGACGGGTTCGAGTGGAAGATCCGCGACTGCAAGGCCGAAGTCGGTTTCATAGTGTGTGTAAAAAAGGCACTTGAAGGTAAGAGCACGAATAGGATCGCATGCTACGCGTACGCTGGTTCGTATGCTGTACGTCCACTCATTGCCAGCGCAGCAACGGCTGACCTTTCAGAGTCCACTGCGCCTGGATCCCCCTTGGCGATCGTCAAAGATGGCACCGCCAGCGGCACAAGTGAAAGCAGCATTGCGATTGGCGCACCAGAACCACACAGCGATCTCAGCTTACCAAAGTATTCCGTAAGCCTTCAAACAATAAAAGAAGACCTCAACGAAAAGTACAACCACTTGGCTCACAAAATGCAAGAAGACCTCGCAACTATTCGTGACGCCTTCGAGAAGAAGTTGGCCGAAAGCTTTGTCAAGTTCAAGGACACAGTCAACCACGAGCTACGAATACTCGTACCCACACTGGCCCTGGCACCAGTCCTGGTCCTGGTTCTGATACTTCTGGTCGTCAAAAGACGATGGAAAAGGTTCGTCGAGGCGTTCAATCAATACGAGCAGGAGCGACTTTGCAAGATGATGAGGCAACCGTAAATCAGAGGCAGTTAAATGAAGAACCAGGAGATCAGCTAGATCATAGAATAAGTAACTTGCAATTGGAAAACTGTTTTGACTGTCATGCGTTTACGTTGCTCTAACCCTCGCTACAGAAAAATAGCCCCTTTTATTGGCCGTCCCCTCGAATAGCGCGACTTGGGAGCAGTACTGTCCGGTGGTCACATGTGATCAGTAGGAATACAGTATGTACAGCATAGCATGCACCAACGTCTGCTCTCAAAGCAGTCAATGGCTGATTGATCGCTACTTTGCTGCTTAGCTGTGCTTTGTGTAACTTGCATCTCCTGATAAGGGTTCGTCTCTGCTGGTTTGAACCGACCGGCACGAGTCGCTTGGGTGCACACTTGAACACTTCCTGCGCTCGACTTCTCTTGACATGGAGTTAGGCAGAGCGAACCTGGATCTAATCCTGACTGGTTTGAGGACTAGTCAGGTGGGTGCCCTTCAGGCCTTCATGGCCTCATAAACTGCCTTCTCCGTCTCAGTATCTCGTCACGAGCAGTTGGGTCCATCCTGGCCGCCTCTTCCGTATTCAGTGCTCGGCCCTTGGCTGTCCTATACTTGCGGAGGTGTCCGCCCGTCGGCCCAATAAAGAGCTGCCGTTATTGGTGTCCGCTCGTACGCGCGTGTGTATCACCACTTATAGTTGGAGGAATATCACATTTGTACTGACGGTGAAATAATGAGCAGATCGGCAAACACTGTCACAAATCAGAACGGGCAAGAGCTCTCATCAAGAGATGCGGGTTTCAGTGGCAACTGTGCTCATGCAAGACAAGGTGCCACAGGTACATACAATCTCGTGAATGGTGGACCATAGCGTGGTATTTTTTTAAATGCGCCCCAACTCTTCACACTGCAGTCAAACCTGATGACTCACCAGGGCCCTGCTTCAGTAATTGTGCGGCTCTCTGCGCATCTCTTTTGTACAAACTATACAATAGGAGCTAGGATGTCTGTGCAAGGGTATTGGTTCCTCTGGACAACCTTTATTTCCATGGAATTGAAACCGGGGACAAGCAGCCGCTAGCTACCAAGCGATAGGGGTAGAAAACAACACGACCCTATTTGCCACGGACTAGTGCCTGTTTACGCTTTCCGATCAAAAAATATGACTTCGAGGCGTAGAACTACACGAGCAAATTCGCTATATTCCATTTAAGCTATATGGAGGGAAGGGGCAGCCTTGAAGGAGATAACTGCTTTGATATATAGTCTTCACGGAAGACCCCCTAAAAAAGTACGTAAAATGGATTTCGTGTCAAAAGATCGCAGTAAAAAGGTCGCACAACACAAGGTCGCAACAAAAAGATCGCCTGGGCGAAAAGATCGCGCGTCAAAAGATAGGAACTAAAAAGATAGCAAGGACGAAAGGGTCGCAAGGTATAAAAAGTCGCGAGCAACAAAGCCATGAAAAACAATAAAGTGATGACAGCGCATTTATGTCCTCTTGTGAATTTAGCTGTCGCCTTAGGTTGTTGCCATTTCAGCTGTTTTTGAAAGCTAGTTTGCGATTATCCTTTTGCTGCAAGATGCCTTTAGGATTTGCAAAAAGTCAGAAAGGGAAAGGTCAGCTTTGTTATCGCGGGCACTTACTCGGAAAGGAACGGCAAAGCGGAAACAAAATCGATTTGAAATGCTTGAATTTAAAAAAAACAGGGAAAACTGCCGATCCCGAATGCAAACTGAGAACGGACTGGTGTCTAAGGAGCCCGAGGAGCGTAATTATGCTCCAAATCCAGCCAAGATGGCTGTGAAAACCGTCGTGAACAGCATCAAAGATCGTGCAGCCCAGCAATCGACCCATCAAATTATTGCTGCAGTGACAGCTGGGTTGACAATGACAGCTGTTTTTAAAGCAGTGCTCTAATTTGTCTTTGAAATTTATACATGCGACCTTTTGTCGTGCGACCTTTTCCCGCGATCTTTTGACGTGTCACTCATACAATGCACCTAAACACAGGTGCTTAGGGCATTGGAAACTTAAAGTTTTTTACAAAAAAAATAAAATGAAAAAGATATTGCGTATTTTTCCTGTAGCCAGTGCATTCAAAATATCCAGTCCCATACTGTAACTAATTACGTGACCTTGTCCGCAAATACACATAACCGTTCCGAACAGCATGAAAGACAGTCCTGGACTGAAAATATTGCTGGCCTTGGATCGTGAATTTCCATGTCGAGCAATTCCAAAATCGTGTTTCGCATGAAGACACCTCGACAAGTGAAATCAACCTAAAAAACTAACAATAAGAAAACGAAATTCGAAACGACCGACTAGTCGTGCATAGAGCTACTAGCTGATCTCAGCATCCATAAAGAACATTGCGATTCTAGCGATTGGTAGAACACAACTCGGCTAATTTCCTCGAAATATCGGCGAAATAGACTCGATTTCCACACTCATAGCAGGTAACTCTAGATTAGGGTCGGACGATAATAAGCGGGACTTGACTCTTGACTTAATTTACATTACCGATTGGTCAAACAAAATCCGTGAAGCTCGTGACAGCAATCCAGCGTTCCTCCGTCAATTCTCTTTTAACACTGGAAATCCAACTTTCGGCCTAGTTGGTTATTTCGGTTGGTCAGGCCACACGTGCGATAACACGCAGCCTTGGTAAGCGTGTGAAGCAGTGTGCAGTGAGAGAAAGGGAGATGATCTTCCTTTAGGCAAGGAGGGGCTGCACTTTACACTCGACCAAGTTTGAGTGAGCTGCTAGTTTTTCTCTTTTCGTGGCCCTGATAGCTCAGTGGTACGACATCAGGATCGCAAGCGGAAGTTTGCGGGATCGAATCCTGGTGGGCGTGGTACATTTGCACTGAGCAGCGTCACTAAAGCTGAGCCCTCCGGGGTGGCTGGTTTAGGGTTCCAGCCTCAAAGCGATCCCTAAAGCTTCGTGGGTTATCTTGCCACGTGTAAGTCTTTTGTTAATTTTTGAGCATTATGGATCAAAAATATTGGGAAACCGTGGGCATACTGTAAGTTTAAAATTGACGAATTCACTTATTTGAGGATTCTGTCGCAGCAAGTATCCAACTCCTGATGGCTGTACTCTCTATTTTGCATTTGGTCATAAATTCTGATGGCGCCAGGTTTACTATACCAAAATCAGGATACGTACAAAGTTTTTAAAATTGTGAGAAGATGACACTTTGACGAAGTCAGACAAATATCGAATTGCAAGAAAGATTCTTTGGCTAATATTTTTTAAATCTTTTGCCGAATTTAGAGGCAACAGCTGCCGAACTAAAACGCTAGTCGAATATTGGATTTGTTGCGACCAGTAAGGAAAAATATATAAATTACAAGTTCGAATTCTTCCACCTGCTAATTTGGCTTGTGGTAAGAAATTTCTTTTAATTTTTAACTTGGCTCAAGCGGCTAATTAACGAACGCATAGTATGTATTGCGTACGAGCAAGCTTGCCACTCAGACCAGCCAACCAGACGCCTATTGCTAAAGGACGATTTTTGCCGGCTAATAACTCGAGAACGGTTCGACGAAAATTTTTGATTTTTTACACACATAGCAGAATCGGCCGAATCCAGAATCGTGCCAATTTTCATCAAAATCCATCCAGCCGTCGTTGAGTTCTAGAATACGCGATTTCTTGTTCAGGGGGAGAAGACAAGGAGGAGGAGGAGGAGGAGGATAAACATCAGGCTATCGCAACAACCAGAGGTCGCACAAGCGTAAATATTACTTTTCCTGAAAGCTTGCATCTTCAGAATCTGCCTTTTGGAATTCGTTTTTTGAAAGCTTTACTTTCTAAAAAGTTATTCCAGAAAATAATCACTTTTTTGACTTTTTCAACCCGTCGCTCGTCGAGTACTCAACAGATTTTGATAAAAATTGACGTGGCAGCGGATCTGACCTTTCTTGCAAAGCTTGCGAAAAATCATTTTTTTCGGTTTAATCATTCTTGAGTTATCGACTAATCCAAAGTACCTGGTGCTGGTGTTCCTGTTTTTTTTCGGCGCGGTGTTTTAGAAACATCAACTGAACGGGTTGAGGTACAGCGCTATTGATTGGCTAGGCTCACTTAGCGCGCTCTTACGAAGATGGGTTTGGTGTATGTACATACACCAATAAATTTGCTGATAATAAATTGAGAATATGTGAACGAATATAAATGATGTGGAAAGAATTTCCATCTGCAGGACATTTTCTATTAAATGTGAAGTAATATTGCTGAGGAAAATTAGAGCTAATAACAACCTTATAAAACTTGCGGATCCTAAGTGTTCAGTTTCAGCTTCTGATGGGATACTCTGAGGATATAGAAATTAAGACCACCCGAGCATGAGCTAGTTCTCCTTACGAATTAGCAATCCTTACGAATGAGTTTTTTGTTTTTCCTGCCGCCTATATATCTGAGTACATATTCAAAAAAATGCGCATTTCATGAGCAGGCACCGTAGTTCGGGTAAGAGTTTCAGACTATGAACTGGTCGATTCGTAGTCGGTCTTTACGAGTAATTTCATGGGCGCGGGCTACCGTTCCGTTTGATGCTTCTTTTTCTAAGAGGTTTGGAAAAAGGTGTATGGCAGTCAAGTCACTCGATTCTCTCAGTTATAGGAACAAGTGTTTTGAGCCAAACTACTGTAGTTTCTAGCAAAAAACGAAAAAAGGTTTTATTATTTCCAAAAAAGTCTGTTATGACAGACTCAAAACTTTTTGACCAGCCGATGCACACAGTGGAACCAGGGCTTAGAATGGCTGGTCTACTCGGCCACAAGAATAGGGGAAGTGCCCCAACATGTTAGACACTGCACACACAACTTGTAATTGCTCGCACACATACTGTATGTATGCATTGATATGTCAGCATCCAAGCCACAAAGCTTGTGTTCTGTGTACTGCTGCTGTTCAGACAGGCTCCCCCAAGGCAGCTGTGCTGTTCCACACAAGCAACCTGCATGCTGCATGCTAAAAATGTAGCGCTGAGAGCGAAGTGATATTGCTTATCGTTACATGCCTAAGCCTCGATGAACACTGAAAAATCTTTTCCCTTTCTTCCAACTTTATGTTCATGCTCACGGTTTCTCATATCAGTAATGACACACTCAAGGATGAAAGGGCACATGACCAAAAATGATTTACCTGGCCGCAAGTCGAACACTCCCTAGTAACAATAACAGCAAGCGCTACTACTATAGCCTGAGAGTTAGACACCCCCAGCTCACTATGTGGACCACAAGCACAAGATTGCATGATCCTCTGCTCGTTGCCAGGATCAGTCGTCCTGATTTTCATGCAGAGAAAGCAGCTTCTGCTCAGACATTTTTCCTGGTTGCGCTTAGCAGTGGCCGAGTAGACCAGCCATCCTAAGCCCTGGTTTTTGAGTCTGTGATAACAGACTTTTTTGGAAATAATTCGTATATGCGTACACATTCCGCCTGGTGTACGCATACTGTATACGCATCCAAATTTCAATGCGATGCACAAACTTTGCGTACAGTATGCGTATTTTGTATGCAACCAACCCTACCTATTTTGCATTCGTGCATCGACTGCTCAAGTGACAGAATTACGGCCATATATGGCCGGGTCCGCTTATAATCACAGTCGCGTGGGAAGCGACAAGGTTGCGAAATTATAAAAAGCGAGAAAACACGCACCTGCACCATTATCGCTAGATTTTTACTACAGTAGCAATTTTCTGGCCATTAACATCGAGCAGCGTCTAAGCTAGCCTGGCCTGTGGCCTAAATTGGGTTAGGCCCCCACCGCGCCTAGTTATGGGCGATCGTGTTCGAATTCAGGCCATTATGTGTGCCCCTTCACCCTCGATCGAACTGCACCCAATTCTTTTCAGTTACACCGTTTTTTTGTGAATTCAGCCTCTAGGTCCGATCATGTATGGAAAGTGTTCCCGACCTGACTCGAAACCTAAAATCCAAAACCCAAACCTGACCCAACAAGAATTTTCTCTGACTCCTTTTCTCTGACCCGTTCGGGTGAGATTTCATTTCCACTTCTGATGCCACCCATTTCCACTTCTGATCACTCGACCTTATCGATTCTTGCCTCGGGTGCTTTAAAGAAACGAGTGCCTGACAGGCGTACCATTCCGCTGATCAAACGAGTGGACTGGGCTGAATTTGATGATCACATATCGACCCTGGACCTTGAGCAATTGATAAACTCGTCGTCAACAGTCGATGATGCCTCACAACAATTGGCTACCTCTCCAAATTCAGTTCTGGACAAGCATGTGCCCAAACGTTTGGTTCGCATGGACAAGCGATGTCCTTGGAGGAACAGCTGTCTGCTTCGCCTCATACAAGAGAAAAATGCGGCATATCAACGTTGGAAGCGAGATGGCAATCTTACTGATGAGTACATATTCAAAAATTTGCAACGCCAATGTAAGAAAAAAATTTATGAAGCAAAGCGAGATTTCATTGTCAACACTTTCACTGGTTATCAGTCGTCTAACGACTTTTGGGCCGCTTTCAGGACACTATCAACACATGATCAATCGATTCCTACAGTTTTACGAAATGATATGAACTGCCCTATCTTTGGTTCATTTGCTATTTTAAATGCATTCAATGAGCGGTTTGCGAGAAATTTCAAATCTACTGACTATGGTATATTTGAGCCACTCCCGTCGGTCACTATTAATGAATTCGACTATTCAGTGTCATCAGCAAATTCTTTTTGAACTGTATACGTCTACTGAAGTCACGTAGCGGACCTGGTGGAGACGGTCTCACTGTGTCGATTTTGAAGAACATCGCACCATCACATTGCCCTGCTCTCGCGGCTTTGTTTAATAGATCGATCATTTTGATGCATCGATGCGGAAATCAGCAAAAGTTGTGCAAATACCAAAGCCAGGGGACAAGTCGTTAATCAGTAATTATAGGCTGATATCGCTTCTGTCGATTTTATCAAAATTATTAGAAATACATGCGGACAGATTGCTGCACAAATTTATTCAGATTTCGCCTGACCAGCATGGGTTCTGGGAGCGTCGAGGAACCAGCACTGCGCTCATTTCTACTGCGCAACAGATCTATGATTGGTCGGATAGTCCTAATTATAAGTTCGTCCTTGCGGTTTATTTCGATTCGGCAAAAGCCTTCGATCAGATTCTCCGTTGCTCTTTATTGTCGACACTCAAAATCATCACCGTGTTCCAGTCAAATTGCTTGCGTGGATCAAGTCCTATTTATCGAATCGAACCCAGCATGTCACAATTCGTGACTGCGCCTCAGCTGACTTGCCAGTGGTTAGTGGCGTCCCTCAAGGCAGCGTGCTTGGGCCTGTATTATTTATCGCCCGTATGGATTCTCTGCTTGTGGAGCTCAAATATCGATATCCTGACTTTTCCTTGGATGCTTTCGCGGATGATTGTCGACTTCTTGTTCCTATTAAAAATCTTCACACAATCTTTAAAACTTTGTACGTATCCTGATTTTGGTATAGTTAACCTGGCGCCATCAGAATTTATGACCAAATGCAAAATGAGAGTACAGCCATCAGGAGTTGGATATTTTCTGCGATAGAATCCTCAAATAAGTAAATCCGTCAATTTTACCCTTATGCCCGAGGTTTCCCAATATTTTTGATCAATAATGGTCGAAAAATTGACAAAAGACTAACCCGTCGCAAGATAACTCACGAAGCTTCACAGGCAAAAATTTATAAATGCCAAAATTTGAATTGGTTATTTTTATTTCCTCGTAAAAGACGTAAAAATGTGTGAATGGCCTGCTTAAATTTCTGTGAGCAGTGGTTTGCGGACTTCAATTTCGTTTCCGATATCATCTATTCCTCACATGATACCGCTACAAAGTCATACTGTGTAGTGCTGGAAACCAGCTTCTGTCAGAACCTTCACTACGGATGGAGGAACGTAAGGGTTATGACTTTTTAAACAGTGAAAACCTGTTGTGTAATGCTAGCATCCACTGATGTGACCCTGTCCCTGGCCCAGGGTCTGCAGCTGGTCGCTAGCTCTACACTGAATTCCACAGGGATCACACGCAAAAAAACGGCCCTTCTTCACGCCTATGGTGTTATACTCTAGTTCTAAGGTGAGATTACGGACGATTCCTGCCAGAAACCTTGACGCTTGATTGACTGTTAAAAGTCGTTGCCACATGCTGCGCAATAAAGTGCTTCCAAGGTCCGTGCCTACTGAAACCATTACTCTTGGCCCAACTCTTCTGGGTTCATCGAGCTTTGAAAATCGCTGTATTATGTTGCGGCCGCCATTGCTGCTTGCACACTACTTGGTGCTCGATGCATCATTCACGACCCAATGTCAGGGCATAGGCTGGTTAGAGAAGGTTGTGGAAAGGTGATGTTTTCATTTGATTTTTTAATAAAAAAACTTTGGGTTTTCTAGTTCTAAGCACCTACGTCTAGGTCCATTTTATAGATCTTTTTAACGGGGCTGGCACATCAGGCACAACTTGGCACACGACTTTTACGTTGTGGACTATGCCACGGAGGTCGCGCCCACGCCTCCCTTTGCGACTGTTTTGCGACCGCAACGAAATGAGGTGCGAAGTCGCTCGCGTCTGCGACGGCGCGGCGCTTCATGTTTCTGCTGGTATCTATAGATAGATATGATCGAGCGTCGATGTCAATGTCAATGTTGATAGGCCGAGTCATATTCTCGTTGAATTTCTCTTTTTCATTGAAAGGATTCTGATTTTTGTGAAAATGAGCGACTTATCGGCGGAAAAACTTCCGAAATCGTTTAGAAACCAAGTACTGGAATAGTGAGCTTGGGGAAGAGAGATTTCGCGCCATTATCCGCTGCAATTGCGAGAATGGTGATGACATCGAACGTTGGGTCCATGAATATTCTGAAGCATCTTTTGCGAGCTGGATTTGAAGAAATACGTTTTCGGGAGTCGAACGTCTGCGATATCGAAAGGACTTTATTCGTCGTTTATCGGACCATAAGCACGTGAAAAATGACAGTGTTCGTTGCTCAGCCCGTGGATGCAAGGCGACGATGATTTGCAAGGTGAAAATCGACTCGAAGAAAACGAGGGAAACAGATAAGGATGTTAAAGTAAGCGCCCTGTTTTATTTGACCAAGCTTTTGTTTTCATTTATGCCAGGTTGATATAGCTGGGTTTACACAGCACAAGGCTGGAAAACTTGAAAAACCTAAAAAAGTCAGGGACAATGGGAGTTTTGGTGTCAAAATCAGGGGAAATCGAGAGGTTGCATTTCGAAGCTGCCAAGTTTCGAGTTTCTAACCTTAAAGCGCATTTCATCCCAGTATTTTTCGAGTCTTCTATATGTTTCAAACAAAATAATCAAGGGGAAAATTTTGATTTTGTCACCTGTGGTATACTGTAATAAATATCAGTAATAAAGATCAGTAATAATAGGCAGGCTGGTATCTGTTTAGGCTGGTTCATGCGGCGTTATCGAACTGAATTCCGTCCACAGCCATCCCATTCAAAATGCACTCGCATTATCGCTTTTACTGCCAACTAATGGCGTTCGAGAAAAATTCCTCCGATTGTTCGACGAGGGTCGTACCGTGCCATCGGCTATCAGTTATTATACAAACGAAGTCGAATTGAAATACGACGGAGATGAAATGGTATTGGCTGCAGCAAGCATAATTCCGACACAACGATCGGTGTAGGTAAGGCACGATCGATGGCGTAAAGATCACTTGGGCGGTCGAGATGACTTGGCAATGTGGGAAGTTCTGGCAAAGAAAATTCCAGAATACAAATCGAATGGAACGATTGTTATGGTCGAGTATGACGAGGAAAATATTGCTGAAAAGCTCATTGTCGATTCCAGTGGGAAGCTTGTCAAAAGCAGCAAAAAACCTGAAACGGTCGTCGTTTTAACGCCAATCATGCAACGGGCACATAATTTGGATTGGGCGAGCGAGATCATTTTTGTGGACTCTACAAATTCGTGCGATGACGGTCATCACGTTTTGACTTTTCCTTTCGCTGCCAGTGATGTTGGGGCGGTTTCTGTTGGAGTGGTGATAACAAATGACATGATTCGAAAAATCAAATCAATCAAGCTGATCGACCTATTTTGATAAAAGAATTTCGACAGATTATTTACGCGTTGACCGAAGAAGAGGCCCAGCAAAAATTTACGGAAGCTGTTCGATCGGGTCTGCGTCGAGGGCATTCGAATTGGACGCACTGGCCGCTCAATTCGTGCTCTACTAGTCCGTCCTGGCTTGACCCACGGTTCGAAAAAGCTGCCATATGGAAGAAGGTCGTCTCAGTTCACTCAACCGCCTTAAAAAAAGCGCAAGCATAATCTTCTAGAAAACGTTTTGAAAAATCAGCGTAATGGGTAGTGACAAGCGTATTTAGTATTTCGCTAATCATGTGCCTTGACAGATTTATTTCCTGCGGTTGACGCATATTTTTGAAAAGCATCATACATATGCCTTGTGATCAGTTTGAATTTTACGAGCAATTCTCCCCATCTGAGAGCCCCTATATCTAACGTATATCTTGCGGCTAATCGTGTGCGTACCTCATTGCGCACCTCATTTCGTTGCGGTCGCAAAACAGTCGCAAAGGGACGCGTGGTCGCGAGCTCCGTGGCATAGTCCATAACGTAAAAGTGCAGCATGCACAGACACTATTTAAAAACACAGCATCTGCTAAATCCCAAGGGAAAATATGCAAACGACAAGCTTATATGTTCTACTCCCTTGCTTGAGCATATCGCTTATCCTTAGACATGCTCAAGCAAGGAAGCATTTCGTTTTATGTTGACTCTAGCCAAGGTCGCGATTACAACATTTGCAGAATGTAGAAAACTACATACTACATTCCCTCGAAAAATTTGGTATCAGAACAGTTACTGTAGGTATTTTCCAGAACATAAAAGTGTAATGATCGATCACCCAACACGCGACAGCTGACTGATCGTGTGTGCCTAAGTACCCGTTTCGACAACAACGTATTGGTCGCGTCGAGCCTACACATCTGCGCGGTTAACAGAATTATTCATCGCCCAAGGAACCAACTTAGGAACGAAGTGAAAGAAAACTTTTGCACACTGCAACGAAAAAAACTCGTCTTGTAAAGCTTCATTGACTGTCCAAATTTGTACCATAAAATCACTACGGACTCCAAGAAACAGACTTGACACGAATCAAGGTGCTTAAATTAAAAGAAAAATTGACCTGTGAGCAATCAAGGAGCAGGCAAAAAGGCATGGGCGCACACACGGGACGACATGGCATGGGCACAAAGATGCATATTTTATCGACAAATGGATATCGAAACCATATCCATATCTATCTTTTTTACCATATCATATCAACAGTACACTCAATTGCTGATCGCGAGTTATGAAGTTACTAAGGTGAACCTGGTTTTGGCCGATCTACAGCAGCTGAAAATTTAAACAAATCGAGATATGGATCTGAGCAAAATGGAGACACTAATCTTATCATCCATGACGATCACATATCATAGCAGTCACTTTCAAGGTTATACTGTGAGCTAATTTATATTAGCCCAAGTTTTGAGGGCCCCACTACAGCTTTAAATATAATATCGATTCCAGCCCTGTTTTTATTAGCCTCTCATGATGAAGAATCTTGCATAATTCTCGAATGAGGCTTACTTGACAAGGCGCCCGGTGTTGTTACCTACGCACCTGTGGCTTCCTACTCGATCTAGTCATGTTCCTGTTCTAAGACATCACTAAACGCGGCACTCGAGGGTGAAGAGACGAAATGTTTTACCATCTTCAGCAATCGAAATCTTCCGTGAGGTGTAGAAGGTGCTTTGGGACAGTCTTCTGAGGCAAATGTCTGATCTCTATGTGGCCGCTGCGTGGGCACGGTCAACAGAATCCTATGCCCACATGGGGGTCAGGAATTCGTTTATGGCCTTTCTGTCTTGAGTAAAATTAAAAGGAGAGAGTCACCACATGACAGCCTTCCTTCGCACGATATCGTCGCGTTACGAGACCCGTTGGACAGTATTGTCTGTCTTCACGCTCTCCCTCCTCCAGGCACACACGCCATAAGGCTCTCCTTTTGCTTTTCCGCATTTTCCCTGCTCGACACAGGAGACGTGCTACGACATCAGTGTACTCAACTATGTCGGCTCTCCTAAAAAATACCCTTGGGCATATCAAGGTTTGGCTCAAATGAAAGAGGTTTCAGCTGGCCATTGATTTTTTTATTGAGGCCTTGACTGTGGAACAAATGAGCTCACCTTCGGCCCTCCTACAAAGCGGCTGACATTTTTATAAATAGGCTTGTGAGGATGGAGGAAGTGCCCTGGAGGCGATGGAACGGAAGTTCATTGGGAAATATGTCAGTAGTCCGTGGCTTTCACGAGGATAATAATGTATAGCTTGGATTTCTAATAACCTTATTAGCCATTGAAGAGGGATAAAAGCGAGGCCAAGGTTCCGGAGCAATTTTCTAGCTTTTAGTAAACTTTCCTCGTCTGTTCCTAATTATATTACCCAATATCAGTATTCTGTAGAGTATATCACTATTCAATACAACAACAACATCAAGTGGCCCCTTATTTTCACCCGTCGCAGATGTCTCATCAGCTGGTCCCAGCCAATCCGCCCCATCGTTACACATCGATTGCAGATCCGAATGCCAGCCGTCGTCGATATCCATTTCTGGTGGTCTTTTGCTTCATGGTATTAGCTATTCTTATGATGACAGTGTTCGTGGCTGTTGGCTGGATGGGAAGTAAAATTGTGGAACGTTGGCGAGAACAAGATGCAGCCAGGACGACGACCGCTAAACCTGTCCACCAAGCCCAAGAAACAAGTGAATCAAAACTACACGCTTCGATATCGATCGAGCCAATACATTTGCTGAAGAGAAGAAACCAAACTCGAAGAGATCGCTCGTGACTATTTTTTGGGTCTGATCTACCGTGGCTACTCGAAAGTGTCCCCCTCGAATTTGTCCCTCAGGAGGACCTAGTTGAATCTTGCGGCTCATTGCCATGATTTCGCTTCGTACGACTGAAATTGATCATAAGATTACGAGTATTTGATTCTGATCTGAGCCTTCCGAAAAATGCAGGATATCTATTCAGAATTTAACTCTTCGGTTAAAAATTGCTTTAAATTTTACAAGTCCTCCTCATATATGCTCCCCGCCCTCTGGATCAATCGGAATTTTACATCCATGGGGAGACTTTCGAGTAACCGACAGTTTATACTTGTCTTGGTTTTTGCACTTTCACTGTATGCTGTACCTATTTTTACAAATGTTGCCCGCTGATTGTGCGCTTGGCGCGAGAGCGGACGAATTCCAGTGAAAGATTATATGTACTTCTGAGTATTGCGTCCTTCAGCGCCAGTGTACTTCAGAAAACTGTATTTTTGGAAAGGTTAGGAGACTAGCAATAAGAGGCGACGGCCTTGACAAGGTAGCACACGCTGGATTCACAGGTCGCCAAACCACTCGCCGGAAGACTTGTTGCTGTTTTGTACTATCTAGCTTCGCCCGCCCACATACGCACCCGCCGCTCCTGCTCTTGTGCAAGGGTTGTCTTGTGGATCAGAAATGTTTGTGTAAGCCGTGCTTCGTGGAAACCTAAGAAAAAAAGCTACAGCTACAGAACAAATTACCAAAGAAGTACCAAGAAATCTGTGTGTCACGTTAGTGTTTGTCGCAGACACCGAATTCGCGGTACCGCCCTCATGTATATTGTACTATGGGGCGCAGAGCTTCACCAAGGTAAGTTCTCCTGGAACTTAATTTTACCGCAAATGGGCGAACTGTGGCGATGAGCAAGCGATTACTGTACTTTAGAATTTTCCGGTTGCTGGCGTGGTTTGGTTTGGTTTTGTCAAACTTTGTTCAACAATTGAACAAAAGTAAAATTTTTCATTGGGCCCACTTTTATCAATAAGGAACCGATTCTGTATCTCGAAATTCCCCAAATAGAAACGGAAAATATGGCTCCAGTGACTGCAGCTCCGAAAGGTGGTTCTAGTTCAAATCACTCGTCTGGATTTCGTGACAGAAGCAAACCTGATCAAGTCCGTAGCAGTAATATGGTCGCGGCTAAAGGTAGGCTTATTTCCTTTCCTTTTTGCAATTTTTTTTAGATCTCAATATCTCAAGCTGCTGCATTTTATTAACCTGGTTTTTATTTTTCCATGAATATGCACGTAGGGAATTTTTTTCTTCTGGTGTACTTATTTCGAGATAGGCCTAGGCCTAGTCTGATACACAATTGAACATTCTTGATTGACCGTTTGCGTGTATACACAAATATTAAAACGCTGTTCCATTTTTCAGCTGTCGCAGACGCTATTCGTACGAGTTTAGGTCCAAAAGGGATGGACAAGATGGTAAAGCCACTTTCTTATTGTCTACCCTTTCTGTCAATATGCTTATTTTCCTCTTTAGATTCAATCGGGCAGCGGCGATGTGACCATTACGAATGACGGTGCCACCATCTTGAAGCAAATGAGCGTCGTACATCCCACCGCTAAAATGGTAAGGCTTAGTTTCTTCCCTCTTTTGTTTTGCTCTTGTTTAAACCATGTCGTTTCAGCTAGTCGAACTGTCCAAGGCCCAGGATGTCGAGGCAGGCGACGGCACGACTACAGTTGTCGTTATTGCTGGCTCGCTCTTAGATGCGGCTGAACGATTGTTGCATAAAGGTAAACTCTTGGTTTCTGCCCAAAATCGCCGTCTTCTACGTCGTTTTCTTCTTAGGAATCCACCCCACCACCATTTCGGACGCTTTTCAACGCGCTGCTGTCAAAGCGGAAGAATACTTGACCGGTATGGCCACGCAAGTCGATTTAAACGATCGCGAATTATTAATCAAGATTGCTTCGACCAGTTTAAATTCGAAAGTAAGTCATTTAAATTTTGCGCCTTTCAGCTTCAAAATTAAAAAAGATTGTTTCCAGGTGGTATCTCAGTATTCTTGGCTTTTGGCCCCCATGGCCGTCGATGCCGTCTCGAAAATAGTGGAGTCGGAGAATGACGTGAATGTGGATTTGAATAATATCAAAATCGTTAAAAAGATGGGGTGAGAGATTTTTCGTTTGGGAAATCATCCAAAATACGATCGGATTGAGCCGTTTTTAGGGGCACTGTGGAAGAATCGGAATTGATCGTAGGCGCTCTATTCGACCAAAAGACCGTGGGCGCTCCTGGCGCACCGAATCGCATCGAAAAGGCGAAGATAGGCTTGATTCAATTCCAGATTTCTCCGCCGAAAACTGATGTAAGCTGTTTATTGAAGCTAGTGTCGGGCGGTTGATGATATTCCGCCGTTTTAGATGGAGAATCAAGTGGTTATCACGGACTACACGCAAATGGATCGGGCTTTGCGTGAAGAGCGCGAATACATATTGAATATATGCAAACAGATTAAGAAAGCTGGTTGCAACGTTTTGTTGATCCAGAAATCGATTTTGCGCGATGCTATCAATGATTTGGCCTTGCATTTCTTGGCTAAAATGAAGATCATGGTAGTCAAAGATGTGGAACGCGAAGATATCGAATTCGTGAGCAAGGTAGAAAAAATTCGTTTAAATTTTTGTGCCTTAAAACTAATTTAGCCCTTGATTTCAGATCTTGGGCTGCCGTCCCGTTGCCAGTGTGGATCATTTCAATGCCGAGGCGTTGGGCAGTGCCGAATTGGCCGAAGAGGTCAATACTGATGGCAGTGGGCGCGTAGTCAAGTTTACGGGCGTCTTGAATCCTGGAAAAGCGGTTTCGATTTTGTTGCGTGGTTCGAACAAATTAGTTTTAGACGAGGCGGATCGATCGTTGCATGACGCTTTGTGCGTTATTCGATGCTTGGTGAAGAAGCGGTGAGTGGGTGTTGGTGTAGGGGTCAGTAGTCAAGACTGGTTGGGGTAAGCTGAAATGGTGGTGACTTTTGACATTTGTTGGTCATTGGTGTGGCTTGTTAAATGCGGATAGATTCGCATTCTCTAACTCATTGGAGGAATGGAAGTGAGGCTAAGTGATGGTGCCAGAATTAGAAGATAGGTCTCTAAAATTTGTGTATGACTTGTACAGCGGGTTTTTCTCGTACCACGCTTGGCATCCAAGCTAGTCTTCTTTTCAGTTTCTTGATCTGCGGTGCTGGAGCTCCCGAAATGGAAGTAGCGTGTCGCCTTCGCGAAGCGGCTCATACGTTAGCTGGAGTAGAGGCCTATTGCTGGCGAGCATTTGCCGACGCGCTGGAAATCATCCCGTATACGTTGGCCGAAAATGCTGGCCTGAATCCGATCGCCACAGTAACCGAACTACGCAATCGCCACGCCATGGGAGAGAAAACGGCCGGAATCAACGTGCGCAAGGTATGGCGAGGCGCTTTCTGGAGGGGGCAGTACTTGGGTCGGCAATCTGTCCTGTCCTTGAGGATTGGGGACAGGTGTGTAGGCAGATGTCACCTTCTGTTCTGTCTTTTCTTTTTTTCACAGATTTTGCACAGATGCGAGGGGAAAATAATCTATACTGTTAAATTAGAAATATCGCTCACATGCACAGAAGCAATCGGGGAGGTTTTAAGCTGGCAGAGTACAGGTTTCTCTGGAAAATACCCCTTAAATTTCTGAATTTGTTCTGCGTATCTGCCTTTTGTTGGTACCCCAAAAAGTCTTACCGTCTTAGGGCCGTGTAACGAACATCATGGAAGAGAACGTATTGCAGCCGCTGCTAGTTTCGACCAGCGCCATCAATCAGGCGGCGGAAACTGTGCGTTCGATTTTGAAGATCGATGATATCGTGCGGGCTGTTCGATAGTGATCGGTGGCAGGGATGTTGGATTAAACTGGGGTGAGGGTGAGCAGAGGAATTGTTGCTTATTTAGCGACTCGAGACGTTGTTTTGTTGTCGTCCCAGTTTTTGGTGAAACGTAAATGTTGCTTTAAAGGTTGCTGAGGGTGCTTGGATTGGTGGGGATGGCGTGGCGTGGACGCCTCACCGATAGCTTGGCGCGAAATGCTGCTGGTGGCGTGGCATATGCTGGCCCTGACATCATTATTGTTGAAAACCATACTAGAGGTGAGTTACTTGGGACTGCTATGCTGCCCTTCGGTTGAGGGATAGGTCAGCATTCCAATCCCGACATTGAGGCATGGGGACTCTGCATATCTATATGTTCACTCTGGTACATCATATTTGCGATGAAGAGGCAACAGCAATATCAGCTCGAATCGATGACAACGATAGCGACACTGATTTTGCCTTCAGCCTAGGGTGACCTTGCTGGACGTGTATCGCAACTGCAAATGTGCTGATTAATTGCAGTTCATATATAATAGTTGAAAATCGGCCTAAGAAGAAGCTTCAAAAACCCTGGATGACTCAAAAGTGTGCTTTAGTGAGGAAAATATTCTCATTAGCAAAAAACAGAAAAATGCAAAAATCCTGATCACGACCTATCCCTACTTCGGTTGAAGATACGGTAAATAAACCGCGAACTCATTTCTTTGCTCATAAACCCTATGGGAGCGCAGCAGACCCAAGTGCGCAGTTGATCTGGAGGCATGGGGTTACACCAATCGAGTATTAGCCAGCCCTTGATCGAGTGTTCTTGGTGCCCACAGTCAGTATTCGTTCCAGTTTTCACTTTCTGTTTGACCATCCCACTTTGCATTGGTTCAGCGCGGAGGCATGAGAGCGAGATAATCTTTCTTGGCACCTTACCATCTCTGTCTTGTCCTACCCTCATCTGTGGTTTCATATCCGAATATTTTGACAGAACCGCCTTTTGCTCTGCGCGATCCCATAGGCGTCGCCACTGAAACCGAACCGAAACCGGTAGACAACTTTTAGACGGAACCCCAAAACTGCGAGCTTGGAGTTCCGTCTTGGCTGGACATGGGGAAGGTGTCGTAGTTTGCACGCCTTCGTCATAATTGTGCTGGCGTTGAATCACCTGCTTTTGTGTAAGGCATTGCGATACAGCTGTGGGATGACCCTGGTACTGTACTGGTGTAAGTATGAGATCAATATGGAACGAGTATTCGTGTAATATGCCCACACAGCAAATATCACTAGTCCACCGGCCATTACAGTACTACACGATACCCACAGCACGCCATAAAACACGTCTCATAAAGGGTACACCAAAAGACCAGAGTAAGCGAAGCCCGTTCGGAAGTGCAAGCGAGATTGCGGCGCGAAATGTGAAATCGAGAGTGATTGTAGGGGAGGGGGATCAAGCTGAAGGGGATCCTGCGTTGACTGGTTGCGGATTGGCCTTGAATTGGGACGCTCCACTGGGGTCGATCCGTTTCGATCGCATCTGACCAGCCAGCAGCGGGTTGATGGCGTAGAGCCAATCGTGCACTTCGTCATTGTTCATCGTTTGCATGAGGAAGCCGCGGTGGCTGGTGCACACGGAAAATGTGTTTGGCACCTGAAACGCGCAGTGGGTAAGATCCATATGGAACAGGAGGGGTCATCGTCAGTAATATACTCACGCTACACTAATTATAGCCAGCGCAGCCGAGAGAGATCGAAATCTCCATGACAAAAATTAACAGTATAGTATGTACTTTTCAGGCAAACTGGAGGACGGGGGGGGGGGGGAATCACAATACAGTACATATAATAGCAACCTTGGCGGCTACTAGACTTTATTGCTCACGATCAGTCGAAGGCAAGCATGCAATCTTACCTTCAACATGGCTTGTTGATCCTCTGAATACTCAACGCGGGCGTGGCTCAAATTGATAATCCCTCTGATGACGCAGTCTTTCTCGTCCCGGAATAAAAGGACGTAAGGTCGACGGACAACCTGAGAGAGGGATGGAAGCAAGTTAGCTTGGTCATGTCATTTGCACAACTACCCGCACTTACCACCCATCGTTTGACCCATCCTTGAGTTTTCTCTTCCAGAAAGTTCATGAAGCCCCGTTTTGACACGACCAAGCCCACACGTTGTTCAGTTACCTGCAATAGGTTACAGTATGAGTAGCGTGATTTCTGTCCGACCCGGCTGGGTGTAAGATCGGGCACGCTTGAGTACGATGGATGATGGGGCCGAGTGGCATACAGTATGCCCGCACACACCCTATACAGTACCTGTCCACTGTACATAGATGCGATCATGCGTTCAGAAGAGGCCATAGATTTAGATCTCAAAGCGTGACGAATCAGAGTCCTGAAGCCCGTGGCCATGTCACCACACTTCATACCTCGGGGATGATCACCGCATTTTCGTTAATTTTTCCACTGCTCGATGACTTTTTGATGTTCTCATTGGCATCGACTGCAGCCTCGGGGCTCAGCAGACGTCGTAGATCGCCACTCGAACGTGACTTGGCCAACTTATCGAGACTGGGAGAATTAGGCAGGGCCTTGACCACGTTCTGCAGTTGCTGCAGTCTGAAAGTAAGTAAGTTTACCCCACGTCAGAGAAGGACGATATAACTGCACCTAGCGTGGAAGCTTATTTGCATTGTGTGATGGTGGCATAAAATCGTGGGCTCTGCGATGCGATGCTCTGCGAGCGAAAGAACTCAGCTGCGCCCCGGGTGTTTACTCGTTTTCAGCAGCTTGTATTCAAAACGATGTCTTGCCTATGGAGAAGGTAGTGGTCATAAAATGGTTGTGCGGAGTCAAGGTTACCAGAGGACCAGACGCCGCAGGAAGTGTCAGATACCAATCAAATGGATTAGTCCCATACGACTCGCACAACCGGCTGTGTGTGATTTCCAAATTAGGCCAACCGCCCCATAAATCCGCAAGCTAAGCCTCACAACGCTAGCTTCAAACCACGCTCAACACCGCATCATGCAACTTAGAAATCAAGCGTACAGAAAAACAGGCGCACCTCATCGAGGCAGCCGCCAAATCCGCATTTTTCCTAGCCTGCATTTTTGAGATAGCCGAGCCGAATAAGCGTCCGTACGACGTCTCATGCATCAAGGACCACATCCGACCCCAAAACGATTTCCTCTGAATCTCACCACACGTCGCGAGTGCTGAGCTAGACGGCGACAAGGTGCAGATATCCTCCGCATGTGATGGGCCCGGTTGATCTGGAGTTTTGAAACGGACGGTTTTCTTGAGCGAGGGAAACAGGAAAACAGAGTCAGGTAAAGGATTCCTGAGAAAAGCAACAGAATTCTTGCACTAAACCGTAGATATACCGCACGTATGCCCCCAATGTAACAGGCTTGAAGTAAAGAAAATCGATAGTCTGCAGAACCCGTCCAATTGATGTTTCAATGGCATACTACTTTGCAAGGCGAACATAACCATGATGGTTAATTCAACCCATATGAAAAGGTATGGTTCCTGACGACCCACTCTTTAGGCGAGTCGAATGAATTTTTTGTTGGTGATGGGGTTGCCATCACCAGCGCAACTTCAACTGTGCTACGGAGCCTCCCGATCGCTTACTTTGCGTCAAGTGGAGGCTTGATCATCGAGGAGTCGGACACCATGCTGGACGTAATGCTGTTACCGAGTGATGATGATGGTTCGCTCTCTTCTGTCTGAGTTTGCTAAAATATGCCAAATTCAATTTCAGCAACGCTGTTATTAAAGGCAGTTCTAGTGGCCCAGACACACAGCACTCGTATAAGTGAATTGAGTAAATTCCATGCTGGGTGTGGGGTGAAATGATTAGTTCTTTTGGAGTGCCTTCTCGAATAACTAATTTTCCCACCTGGGACATTCATTCAAGTATTACTGTACGCCCATACCTATAGCTGCAAGGCGAGCGCATCACTCACCTTAGGGCCAGTCGGTGGATCCTTATTGACCGGTATGCGCATGTTAATCAATCGTACCACGTTAGTGGCCAATGAGGTCTCCCGATTGTCTAACTTTAGCATGTGTGGAATGGGATAGAGCGGTTCGGTTGGTGATAATGGTGGCGTTTTGACACTCGACTGATTCGGCTCTCGCTCTTGTTTCTGAAGCTTCCAATTTCGCAATCTTTCACGCAATCTCAAGAACAATCGGATTCGCTCGACTTGTTGAATGCGGGCTAATTTCTCCAACTCCCATTGGTGCTCGTAAATCAACGAGTCGCTTCGTGGTCGCCAATTGCCCAGATTTTCTTCACCTCGGACGTACATGGACGAGGTGTCGAGGACTCGTCGTGTACGTCTTTGAGCTCCTAGATATATTCCCTATTTGCAAACAAACTCTTGACAGGCTGTTCGTCCATTTCATACCTGGGCTACCCGTGCTCATATTCTCTTTCAAACAACACGTATAAACGCAGGGCAGTCGATTGGTATCCGTATTTCGATACCCACCGCTCAGCAATGTCTTCAGAGTTCTGCATTCAAAATCAACATTAGAGTCAGAAATTGATATTGAAACCATTGTCTTACCGACTGGCAGCTGACATTTTACTGTCTCTCGAGTACAAAAATACACATAAATCTTTAGTGAACACTGCGGGTTGGCAGCAACGATCGACCTCAAAAATTTTTTTGCCTGTTCTATAGGAAGCGACAAAGACATTGATCACTTACTTCCATGTACGCCGATGCTGTCATGTAGACCTGCTCGGTCGAGTGTGTTACGCGATTCAGTAATGGCGAGTCATGAAGTGAACTGTCCCAGGCGGCTTCGAATTGGAAGTAGACTCGATCATCATTTGGATGTTCGACATAGTGGCCAGTGAACAAGGGCAGAGAAAGGGTGTCTATGTCCTCGTCGTTTGATTCCAGCGTGTTGCGAATTCGACCTTAATGTCAGAAAGGGACTGATAAGGTAATAGGTTGCACCTCGATGATGCCATGCTCTAGCAGTCAACATCCCGACCGCTGCACCTGCAGCAGAAGGTGAGAGAGACCAAAGTCCAGGGAAGTCCTCAGAGTAGGAATGCAGTAGTACTTTCCAGACATCAAACCGACTGGTGTGATGTATCATCCCCCACGGCCCAGGAATGCTGATTAGACTCCTCAGCAGAGTTGGCTGGCTGCATTATATCTAGTTTCATGGAGAGTTTTTTCACCTGGGTATTTTCTTCCAACCACCCCCCCCCCCCCCCTTCACCACCTGACATCTCACACTTTAAGCGTTGTGGGCAGAATATCAAGAAATAGGAGAACTAGGCTAAAGTTTTTTGAATGCCCACTTGCCCCACGACCGAGGGAGAAAAATTTCTGCCACAACTATGGCCAATCCAAAATTCTGACCGCCTGGTCCCTATTCAGAGAAATTTTATACAGTGCGTTCTCCTGAACCATCGTAAAAGCTCGACCAGGGAGCTCTTTACCGACGTACAGCATATGGCAGTCAAGTTGACATGCTCTGACTGCCGATCCAACTCTCACGACAGACATGCTGATGTGACTTTTCACTTTGATGTAAGTCATCTTAAAAATGTGAAGGTCACAGTTCGGAACACACACACGATACGTGGCTGTGCATACTCACCAATCACAAGTTCTTTGCAGTCCCTCCAATGCAGGTCGTCCCCTCTCTCGTGGCACAGAGTCACTCGAATCCTCCTCTGTATGCCTTGGTGTAACCAAAATACGCCTTGCGTCGGAACGCCTTGACAGTGATCAACGAATGCTGGCAGGTACTCTCCGCTGGATGCTAGTTCACAGATCTCGAAATAGACCAGTATATCGTACTTGCTACGGACGTGATTCGTGCTGCAAATAGGAAGCATTGCAATCATGATTAGACAAGTTCAGAAACAAGATCTCACCCAGGCGTCACCAGCTGAGTAGTTTTCTGGGACTTGACTGGAGTGGAGAATGGGGCATTAGATTGGTTGTACAGTGGGGGTGATCGAATGCGCCTGAACATAATTCGGTTACAGTAGGAGAGCCCACAATATGCACACCTTTGCACGCAACTTACACCGAGGGCGATCGTCTGAGGCCCACGGCCATATTTTCTTTCAGTCCATCCAGCGAATTATTAGGTTGATAATGTCCGAACAGTTCGAGCATGATGGGGTAGTGATGCACATAATGCAGAAATGCCTTCGATACAGTGACGGTCAACTAGAAAATTAAGGGTTTTAATTTTTGAAAAAACAAATAAAATAAAACTCACATTCTGCTCATAAGAAAACGAAATCTGGCCCTTTCCAGGGTTCTTGACTGGTTCGGTCGAGAATGCTTCTTCGTGACGGTGTAGGAAACTGAAATGACTGTCCATAAGGTTGCCAGTAGTTGAGCGATGAGTCAGGCTTACTTGAACTGACAGAACACATCGGGGTAATGATTGGACAGGCCCAAGGCTTGTACCAATGACACACTGAACACGAACTCTTCGGCATCTTGCATATGAGCCGGGAATGAATGGTCGAATGCCTTTGACCACTCGTCAGTCTTTGGTGATGTGGTCGATTGTTGTAGTTGCTTCCCTTAAAATGCAAGTCAAGTTGACATTGACATGATGGACTTTTTCACTATCCGTGATATTGTCGCAGGATCAGCTTCCTGATGAATGGTTAGATTAGCAATAATGTTATCTCAAATGAGTAGACTTATTATCAGTGCTGACAGTTTTCCAACCCCTGTTCCGCGAGCGTGGGAGAGGCGTGGCCGAAGACGGTAAGACAAAAAACTGCAGGATGAATCTCATGACCACTCCTGCGGCTGAAACATCGACCTGAGGGTTGGCGTCCTCAGCCATGGAAGATTAAAAACCCTCTCCAACTCGTCATGGGTCGCCTACAGCGAGGATTACACTTGGAAACTGTGACAGACTGCCCTTAGTTAGGTGTGCATCTTGCTCCGATTGTCTTAACTTTGACCGACGAACTGTTGCAAGCCTCGGGCCAATTAGTCATGACACAACAGCAGATGGGCTCTTACCCTCTTGCTCGGCGTTGTATCCTTCTACAATGCGCTCTTCCAATGAAGAATGACCCGAATATTGATCCCTCGAAGCTCTTCTTATGGTCGATCGCCTAACGAAATCTTCTTCGCGGAAATGAAGTTTAGCAGAATGACGAACGCCGGATCTGGTTTCTTCAGGTTCTTTGTCTGAAATAAGAAACTTCCAGTTGGCACTGCATACCAAGGTTTAAATTTAGTTATTTTGCCGCTCTTGGGAGCTGGCCTTGAGCTTGCATATTTGTCGGGTAACTTTCGGTTAGTCACCTCACAGGCGCACTCCGTGTACGTAGAGGCTCGACTGACAATCGATATCCTCTACGAGGAGTCAGCAGGAAACGTTCAGTCATAAACCGGGTCAGAAGGCTTGGTCAGGCGCCCTGAGTCTTTGGCTTGGGCAAAAGCTCCAATGGTTACCCCTCGTAATATGGAAACATACATCTCAGTGTCGTCGGACCAAGAGCCTAGCGCTAGCCGAACAAAGGCACACCCTACCTTTAACAACAGGTTGAATAGCCACTCTGAGAAATCCTTTCACTTCTCCTTTCTCGTTCACGACTGCAACTTTATGCACGAGTGCAACATTGTGCAATAAGTTAGTCATATAAACGAATGCTCGACCGATCAGCCCGAACCAAGGGAATCGATCATAGAATGGGTCGGCGCCAATAAAATTGTCCCCATTGACATCCGAGTTCGCCGTTGTGTCGACTGTGTCGCATTCATCACGATACATTTCTCGCATTGATTCCAGTCTGTATCTGAAATCGAGGAACAGTAAAGACCAGACAAGAACATTTGCGAGGGCAGTACAGCTTGACAGCGGAGAAGAGGACATTGCTGTAATCATGCAAATATGCCACATTTGCACAAGGCATTATCTCGCATGCAGATCTATAACTGAGGTACGAAGGCGATAGGACTGTGTTGTGGTGGCGAGCGTTGTGCTTTGTGGAAGGGCGGTCATTCCTGGCCACCCGAACTGAGTGCTGCTCATCATCGACTCCCCCCGCTTTACATGGCTACACAGTTAGGCCTGGCAGTCGCTTACACTAAGGGGCGCCAACAATTAGATTCCGCTGATAGGCAAAGTCGAGGCAGTCTCAGAAATACGGTACAAAGACAATCGACCAATGAAACTGATCTCTCGGCTCCGCCTACCTGCGGCCATGGGCCCAACTGCGGGCGCCCTTTAATGCACTTCACACTGGCAATTATCTCTGCTGACTACAGCAACTAATGCAGGTGCCCTTTTCGCAACGTGACAGACGACATCCGTTTTCGGTGGTAGACAGGACAGATGACACGGACATGGGTATAACCTGGCGGGCATGGAGTCTGAAGTCCCATTTGCTGCACAGGCGGACCAACATTGGAAAAGTTCCTGCTCCCAATTTCCATTCTCTGGCGATATCAACGGACTCAAACTATCCGCATTTTGCAGAGCTCGAAAACGAACCAAACGATGTCTGAAAGTATTGTTCGATCAGAAAACTTACACTGACTTTTCCAAATGTTATCTTACACACCGCCTGAATCTGCACAGCAGAACACGAAAGTTTTGGAAATCATGTGAAATATTCAAGAACTGAACATTGTTAAGTAACAAACAGACACGGAAGCCGAAAACATCTCGTGCTTCCGTCATCAATATGGTCTTACTTTAGCTTTTCCAAACTCCAGTAATGCGTTGCCCCGTTTTTCAGGTCTTGAACTTCGATTGCGACCACTGTTTTGGGATATGGTCGTCGACTGATGTCTTCGCCCGGTGGTAACAAATCAGGCGGCAGTGGCGAATAAACAGTGTCAGTTAATAGAACGAATTGAAATTGAACCTATGCAAAATAACAATTGACAAAGCGATATCTCCTCGGGCGGACTGGCCGCCCAAGGATTTCAATTCGCTGGTTAGGTATCTCATGACAAGCAAGTCAGCAGCTTTAGACACTACTGATCTCCAGGGTATGAGTGGCTTTGGTACATATTTTACGACACAAGCTAGCAGATGGATCTGAGATCCCGCCAGCACCAGATGTCATATCATGCAACACAAGCGATGCAGAGCCTCACAGCGCCTACCTTCTTTTTTAATTCAACGCTGATCGCATTGGCTTCTTTCAAAAATATGGCATTTCCCCAAAGTAAATCTCGCAATGATGTGAACTGATGATAGCGCCATTTTGTGAATGCCCATCGAACTAATTTTTCTTCTTTTTCAGACCAACTACATTCTAAATAATCGATGATGATCTATCACTTTTCTCTTTGCCTACTCCGTCTTTCTACCTGAAGGCGTTTCTCCGATCACTCGCTCACTGTCCCATGTAAAATTCGAGCAGGTTGAACTGATCATGCTAGTGGCCAAATCAACCTGACGTTGCAGATTTTCGATTCGGCTCTCGTATTCCTAAAATCACTGATTTTTCATGATTACCAAAAAGATCTGAAAATACCATGAGTGCTTTTAATATGTATGTATTATGGATTTGGGAGAGGCTATAAATTTGCATAGCATAATTTGCATTATTTATAAATTGCACTTGGTCATCGTGTAACCCTCGTGCCCGTTAGGCCATGGCGAGTGGGAGAGACTAATACTCTCCCCTGGCTAGAAGACGTCAACCCGTCGGGTTGATGTTTCAGCCGCAGGTATGGTCGCAAGACTTGCCTGCTCCAGTCGGAGTTAGTCCCGCCGACTTCGGTCGGCCACCTCCCTCCTACGCCTGCCAGGCTTGGTTACAGTCGCAGCTCGACACTCTTTCAGTGAGAATTTTCTCCCCTTCTGCACTCTTCTTTATAAAATACATCATGCATGGTACCCACATTGTATCAGGGAACTACATTACAGTACTTGAGGGGTCCCAGGAGGGGAGAACTAAATGAAGACTTTACATGTTTGTTATAGAACGTGATGAATCTGTCAGAAAGGTTTCCAAAAAAAACATGAAAATAATGCGGAAATCGCAAAAGAATTACGAATATAGTCACTTCGCTCCTCTCCTTCCGCGATCGCAGTTAGACCCTGAATTCAAATCATCACCGCCAGTCATTTGGTACCCGCTGGAAAATCCTTGCATTCTCCACAGTGTACAGTAGTAGGCAGTCAAGGTGCCAAAATTGAATTTATGACCCGCTAAAGTATGTTCCTTTTCTGTACTTACATGGCGTTGTTTTTCAAATGCCATCGTAAATTCTTCCATCTCTTTTTTATATTGCTCCTCCATTTCTAAAAGCCTAAAAACCAGCATTTTTTCACAATTTATTCTGAGAACGAAAACACCTGTCAGACCTACTTTTTCTCCATTTCTAATTTTAAATCGATTCCTTGCTTTTCCAATAATTCTCTCTGTGCATATGACCAGTCCAAGGGTTCGTCGGAAGATGTCATCATGGACGTGGTCATGCTCGAACTCAAATATCGACTATCGCGCACTTCTTGCGGATTATTGAAACGAAAAACGTGGTATTTTCCCAAAACAATTCTGTTACCGCTATGCAATGCGATTGGTTCGATAATCGCTTTCCCATTGACGAAACAAAGGGCGTTTGGTTTGGGAATCAGAGTTACACGGTCTGAGAAAGGACTGGCGTCTGCAGTGACTGGCACTCGATGGAAGAAATCACCTACCCTCTTTATTCTCGAGTTCACAATGTTCGCTTTCTATGTGTTGTCCGAATAGCTGGATATCTTGGTGTGATGGAGCATCGGCCTTACCGATCCTAGAAAAAGGCTAGGTGCTCTTGGCTATTTCTGTACTTCACCATTGGGCATACATCAATGTTTGAATTTCCCGCCAACAAGTGCCAGTGTTTGAATTTCTCGCCAAAGGCTGCGTCAAAGTATTTACTTGTCCTGCCCTCTCTTCTGCTCATTTTTTTAGATAACTTGGGTCTTTTCTATTAAACTACAGTACGCCGACCCACACCAGATCGCAACCCACCTGGTAATCCCTTCTTTGATACAATAAAGTAAACATTCCGACATTAATGGATCTTCGTTTAAATTGACTAGATGGGGCAACTGCAAAGCCAGAGACCGTGTTAATCGATACGGGCGTAATATTATCCGCCTTTCCTAGGATTATACCTTCTTTGGAGAGAACACGCCTAAGGTCATTCCATCTTCGTTAGTAGCCAGACCCATTTCTTTCAGTCCCGCTTCTCTGAAAATAAACGAAGGCGGGTTATAAAAAATTCAGATCAAACATGCCGCGAGAATGCGGGTGGTTGATTCAGGGCAAGTTACCTCGCGGCTCTGATTTCTTCAGTTCTCAATAATTTTTGCTCCCACGTCTCGTTCAATTCGGCCATTAGCTTTTCAGATGCTTTTAATCGATCGATAGTATCTTCGTCCAGTGTGCTCAATGAATTCATTCGACGGAGTTTGACGTGCAAGGCTAAAAAGGACACGCGTGGGTTTCAAGTGCCAGTTTGTGATGTGTGCTTATGAATACTGTGTGATCGTGGGTGGCCACGGCCGCAGAGTTTATTGCCTTATCCCGCTCCACAGAAGCAGGTAGGCGGGATATACAAAATGGTATACACGCTCGTCAGGTGTACGACCACCTTCCCATAAAAGGTACCTTCAAGTGTTCCTACCTTCCTCTGCAGCCTACAGTACATGCTCCTGGCACTCGCGCGTGCGAAGTACAGCAGGCACTTTGCTACCCCACACCGTGGTCTTAACGTGCCCTCAGTAGGTAAGGGCAGGGCATCAGTGGTGCAACGGTGAAAGGAGTCTGTCACAGTTCTTGGCAGAGGTGGAAATTGGTAGGCCTGGGTTTAACTCTGGTCGTCTGAGAACCTGATGGTGGGTGACCCACCCTGCATCCCTCCGGGGTCGATAAACGAGGAGTGAATCTGGGTCCCCTCACGGGGCTGGGTACGGGCCACTGACATCGCGGGGTAGCGAATAACACGCACCCTTGCCCGGAATGCACCCCGGATTAACCCTTGTCCACGGCAGGGTCCTAATAAGCCCCCTAACCCGTGGGAAAAGGGCCAAAAGTCGACCCTCCCGTGGAACGACCAGGACGAATAAAAAAATTTTTTGAAAAAGGCTCCACCTACTAGGGTGTACTTTGCACATGTCCAAATTTTCCCGCCAGGTTTTTAATTTAAATTTTTCACCATTTCTCAAAAAAAAATTTCTCGCTACTTTTAAAACATACTGTATGCTTTAAGTTTTCACAATAAAGTTCGATAATGGCCATCTGCTGGTGAGTCACTGTTTTTTTTCTGAATCCATCATGCATCGTCCAGGAGTCCTTTTATGTGAGTCCTACACTGCAGGCTCCAGGAATTTAAGAGGGGCCGCTCAAAACTTTTATGAGACCCAAGAGTGACGGGTGGGGGGGGGGGGGGGGCAGACATGCACACAGGACCCTATACAGTCTTTTAGCCAGCTAAGGTCGAGAGTCTTCCTGTCCATACATTGCTAGGATAGTGTTTACTGCAAGCGATTACTTCTGATTTCCTAAAATCTGCTGTATATTGTGTGTGCCTTACCAAAATCGGACGCTTCTGGATCGATGCCTTGTTTCACCAGCAATTCCTTCAATCTCGTCACTTCGGCCTTCAAATCTCGAATCAGTCGTGCATTCGGATCTTCATTCACCACTGCTCTACACACGATTTGCTTAGCGCGATCAGCGTACCTGTAATTCAAAATTAAAAACTCGCCACACATGACAGGCAGTAATGTATTTTTTTACTCACCTCAAAGTGCTCAAAGTTTCTTCATAATTTATGTCCGCTGGACTAATAGCTGCGATCATTGCAGTCTTGGAATTGCCACCCAAATTTTCTCTTAGGAGCCATGTGAGAACCGAATCACGATAAGGAATAAAATCTGTTTTACGTTTCTTTTTTGCTGTCTGAAATCCATATTTGAGGTTTTTTTAGTTTTGTCGCTACTTTTGCCAAGGAAGCAAATTTTTGAAATTTTTTCTGGAACTCGCTGAAGATCTAGCTTATAAATTTTTAGTGCGTGTCAAATTGAGGTTTTTACAAACATTCCTTAGCTTACTGCAACGTCACACTGTTCGAAAATTTGAGGCGGGAATTCAAATTACGTTGCAGTTACGTCTCCCAGGGCCTATTTCCACCCGCTTAATTTTTCAGTCAACTTACGTTTGCTCCAGCAGAGGTCTAAAAGAAAGGAAAAAAAAGACGTCAGGACATAAATGCATTGAACATTGACTGCACGCAACATCAACTGTCTCTCATCAAAATCCAATTTTTGCATCCAATATTCTTTTACTTGTACGGTACATTATAAAAAACTTATCGACGTCTTTTTTCGGTGTTCTACTCTTGTGTGCACTACTGACTGGCATTGTGTGTGTGTGTGCTTACCATTTCAGCTAAAGCAGAAATGACTTTTCCCAATGTCGTCAATGATTTATTGATATTGGCGCCTTCTTTCAACCTGACGCCTTCGGCGCCGGTAGCGTCGGCTCGTTCGCTACCGGCTAAATCGACCAGGCATATGTGGCTAACCTAGAGCATGAACATTGCGCCTCTAATGTCGCTATTCATCAAGTAAGCGCAAGAAAAATGGGGACATGCGCCTTGAAGGCAAGCACGAACCTTTTCCGTATTCATTTCAGTATCGATATCGTGACGGCGTTGAGTGAAGACCAAAGTGAACACGGCGTGCGATCTGCTACTCGTTTCGTTCATGTTTGTGGCGGCCACAGTCCTGCAAGGCCGAGTGATAAATTAGGTATTGATGCTTGTTTTCGAGGAACGACATCATCAGCGTGGGCAGATTGGATGTCTGGGAGAATGCATGCAGGGAGTACACACTAATTAGAGTGTGCTGGGGCTTGGATTAGTCACGAAACGACTGACTTATTGGTCGAGCTCGCCATGCTGTGTAGCCTTTGTTAGACCTCATTAAGAAAGGGCAGACTCGTGGTCTGGGTCAAATAGGATGGAGGGTACGTGATATTGGTACATCGCTAAGGAGATGCCCAGCGCTCCCGGCTCCGCAGTGTTTCACAAAAGAGAGTAAAACGCAGATAGGAAAGCAGCCAAGTATCGGGCTGACACATACACTAACTAAATATTCTGTGTATAAGAGAAGAAGGGACAACTTTGAACTGATTCAGTGCGGAAGAGGCGCATAAACTTATCGCAGAGCAGCGTCAAAATTTGCAGTAGGACTTCACAGCCAGGTTATAGACTGAGGTATAACCTATTTTCTTTGAGAATATACACGCCATTCGCGCGCTGCATTGTGCCGCGTTTACATTACCATAGAAAACAGATAGTACTCTTGATGGCACAAACTTACGATCAGTTCAAATCAGCGAAATTTAAAAACATCACAGGTCTTGAAAGTTAAAAACTTTATCACCAAGAGGATTGTGACTGCCTATTATCAGAGTTAACTATGACTTAAGGTTTTCAAAAGTTTATGCGCCTCTTCCGCATTCAAAGTTGTCAATCAATTCAAAGTTGACCATAATTGTTTCATACACAGAATATTTAGCAGCATTTGAGCATGGGGTGAAGAGATTTCCCTGACCGCGAGTCGAACCTGTTAGTGCACCGCGCGTGGAGAGCGGACGCCTACCTATTCGGCCGTGGGTTGCTTACCTGGCCTTGTTCCCTTCGTCCATCAAATTCGAAATATCTTCGTACGATGTGACCGCCAATTTGGTCAGATCTTCCACGTACGGGCCCAGTAGAGGATGCTCTCGAACACGCAAATTTCCTGCACTCTTTGGATTGAGTAAATCACGAACACGTTCGCAATAAATTTCCATGTATGAGACCTGGAAAAAGCAATATTTTGTCAAAATGGAAGGAAAAAAACAACTTAAGGAGCCCCAGACACATAAATTTCACACTTTATCCGTACCTCCACAGAAAACTGAATATTCTCGTCTCCACTTCCGCGTTTTCTGATTTCTTTGAACAGATCATTGCACAGCCGTGGAATAATACCCTGCTGCTCATCATCGGATGGCTTGCCCATCATAGTGTACGATTTGCCAGCCCCGGTTTGCCCGTAGGCGAAAATGCAGACATTGTAGCCTTCGAATGCATGATCCAACATTTCTGAGCCCAGGTCTTTGTAGACTGTCGTCTGAGAGGCGAAATGAGGGTCTGCGGGCTGAAAGAAAAAACGAGCACTGGATTCGTGTGGCGCGACACTCACTCATGATACTGCGCGGACTGATAAGATGTCAGTGCCAGTGATAAGATGATGCAAGGATTTGTCATATTTCACCACGAACAGATTGCAATGCAAGCAGGCCCTGGGTGCCTGATTCACTCAATAGCAGGTGGGTGCACAAGAATATAGCAAAATGCGCATCCAACTTACATCACACGACCAATAAGAATAGTCGTAACTAAACGCATGCGATCGATCATGGCCATCCTTGCAACCAGATATGACTGAAATGTGCGTGCGGATAAAACTGTGAAACCATAGAAAATCGAAATTTATCGACCAGATTCACTTACTTGTGGAATTTCCATCCATGGAAATGATACATTTGCAATCCCTGGCATTTTCCCGATTATTAAATGGTCGAACACGAACTGCCACTTTTACCGACGTCATTCTTAGATAAAGTGAGGATAAATATCTATTTTCGTTTTTGACTCGCAAAATGTCTCTTGTTTTCAAAATCTAAAATGTTGCTCTTTTTGTACCTTGAACTTCTCCTCTCGCCTCCCCTCAGCCTCGCCGCGCTATCTACGACAAGCAATTCTCACGCATCGCCCCCGCCCAATCGTCAACTAATCAAAGACACTTTTGCAAAATCCAAGTCATTCGTCCTGAATGAATTAGAATTTCGCCTCCTGGTATTCTTAGCTAGCACCGAAAATAGAATCACCACGCCTGGTAGACCAAGCAAAACACTCGGCAGTGTATGGAACGAATAAAAAAGTCAGTCCTTAGCTTTTGTGCGTCATACAAAGCAAAAGGGGAGTTTTTTAATTAACTAGGTTCCACAATCGAGGAAAGTCGAACCCAGATCCCCGCGCTAAGGGCATTGGTTGCCGATGAGTGCTCAAAGAGAGAACACGAAATGGCGATCGGACTGGCAATGTCCATCATGACAGCTCGCCTCGTGCCAATGCTCTCAGCACAAACGAGCACAGGAAATTGCCAATATGCATAAGCGAAAAAAGCAACTAGAACGAAGAAAGAACGGAACTGGTCCGTCCTTGAGCCTGATTCGAACTCAAATCGAGAAAGGACGCAAGTTTGTTGTTTCTAGCAAGATTAATGCGAAAACGCAGAATTGAGATAAATGGATCGACGAAGCCAGCATTCCAAGATCGTAAACTTTACTGGCTTTGAATAATGATAGCCAGCGGGGTGATCGGTTCCTGCGAGGCCGTTATCGCCAACTCGGACAATCTGATAGGCTCTTGTTTGCTAGACAGCAAAAAGACCCCGGGGAACATTTCGACGTGACTAAGGAACAAAATCTGCGAGCATGGGGCCCAATAATATATTGCGGTCTTGGATGAACAAGCCGACAGGGCTCGCCTTCCATTCAATCAGCCGCCAAAGAAGCGCATACTTTTTCTCCTTTCAATGGCAGTATAGTCCAGCGATTATGGGCATGAGTTGGGTGAGAATAGGAAGAAATCGAGTGGACACTAATGGACCCCTGCGCAAAGATCTCAACATGCTAGACTATTAACCAACCAAGCTCGCTTAAACCAAACAAGCACCACACGGTACAAGATCTATCTTCAGTTCCCGGGAGAACTAGTGCAAACTTTTCAGATACGGAGGCTTTTTCTCGGAAGAGCTGAAAGAGTCGAAAGGAGCAATAATCACGTCTTCGCTACAATAATGCAGCTAAAGTTGCTTCAGCGCATATCTAATGCATAAAGTGTTCCCTCAGCTAAAATTTCAAACACTTCAAAAATGAACAAAACATTTTTATTTCATTGAAAAAGAATGAATCACCTTGAAATTAAATTTGAAAACCGACAGGCACAAGCAAACACTAGGCTACCATTACGCCAAGCTCGCATCTTCTCACTCACTAGGTACGGACATAAACCACGTAACTTTCTCTCGATAATCCCTGACTAAAGCTCTACTCTGACGAAAGAGGTTGCGTGGGGTTGTCCCCAACGACAGTGACGCACGAACGGACACAACGAGTTGAACAAACACGCGAAATCGCTGTCAAACGATCATGCATGACTAACAAGGCCTGGGGAGGGGGCATTTTTAGAAAAAAACCATAACACGTCAGTTTACGATTCTGAAGAGTGCAGAGCAAACAAGGACACATCTCACGATCAGTTCAGAACTGCTTTACACTCCGCGCAGTGCACAGCAGCATAGCCATTCGGTTTACACTGCAGTGATGTCATAAAGAAGCCCTCATCACTACAGTATGACAGCAAGGCGCCTCAAAAGACAACGAAGAAAAGTAAGTGGTTATAATGAGGGACAACTGAGGGCCTGGCGCAGGATGGACTCCTGATTGCACCATTTGTGAGAGGCCGCTCACACACAATGGCTGATAATCAGAAGCCATTTGAACGTGAATTAGACAAAAACAATTGGCGGCTTAGAAGAAGAACAGTTGATGAAAAAAGCAGTGCGGCACCCAAATCCCCAAATGCGTCATAGTTGTGGACGAATCTCCTTCCTGTGTGTTCCACCTCCGCCTCCAGTGGTCGGTTATAGAATGAGGGTGGAAGAGGCGAGCCAGGCCCGAGGCACAAAGCGTGTAAGCCCTGATGGTCGAATACGGCAAAGGCCCTTCATCCCTCCTCTTCTCTTCTCTTTCACTTTCTCAGCGCGGAAATCAATAAAGGGTGCCAAGCTCGTTGTCCTTTTCTGCGAAACGCCTTACTAAGCACCCGTTACTCAGTCCTCGCTACGACAATGACTGCTGGCCCTAAATCGCTTTCCCCATAATTGACGGCTGGCTGCCATAGTTTTTTGCTGCGGCCGGATGTTTTCACCAAAAGAGTTCGCATTCTGTGCTTTTAATGGCCTGGCAGTCGGCTGAAGTCGTAAAACACTCATTACACTCAAGCTCGTCTTCACTTTCATACGTGCTCATAAATAGATGCTCTGACGCGCTTCCGTGCCAGCACTCGCCTCCAGCAATTTCCCCAACCAATATCTATTTGTATACCTACTCTAAACTTAATCAAAAAGAAACCATGTGTTGAGGAAAAAACATAAAATGAGCATTGAGGGAGGAAGTGATACATATTTTTGAGGATTTGCGTCATCACAAGGGACGTCGTTGGGAATATTGGTTCGAGCCCATGTGGTCAGGAAGCTCGTAAACATGGTCACTGATGGCCATATTGCACGACTGTGTGGGTGGCTAGATACTGGGCTGGGGTGCAGGCTGTATTCGCTGACCTTCAAAACCGACTTTGAGCCAGTCAAATCAATCTCGTCCGAACTAACAGTGGTCAAAGTTGTGTTCTCGTAACATTCATCTGAGCCCCAAGTACAGTCGAGTCAATATACAGTAGCCTACAGCTTTTTCTTTGCGGTTGCAATTATAAGCGGACTGGACTGTAGCTTTAGTAAGAAATCTGAGTGTGCGTGACAGGGATATCTTGTCTGCCGTGTTCCCTGCTCTCCCGATCGTGAGTCAGGGGCACGGGGGATGAGTAATTTGGTCTGCAAGCATCGGGCCAGGACTGCTCTCGAGTTCCTGGTCTGCATTGCACTTGCAAATAAACAGTGCAACAACAGACTTGATAATGTTCGTCGATCCTGGTCGAATGTTCGTCGAATCCTTTGCTTTTACTGACGACGGTCTTCAATAGCACTGCAGGTTTGCCGATCCGCTGCAAATTGGCTATAATAGCCAAGGACGACATATCTTTTACACCCAGCAACACCCACTCTCCAATGTTGTTATAGCAGGACAATCTTCGAATGGGATCAGCAGCATCCGTACACAACTCGATGGCACTGGCGGGACAACTCACTTCACTCACAATCAGCTATACGCAACCAGCGCAGTAATGGACGCGGCTGAATCGAACTGATTTGCCTGTCCCGTGGCCTGGTGAGTTAGGCGTCTGCCTCACCTCACGCCAGGTGATCAGCTATACGGACGAGTGCTCGACTCGCGGCCCAGCAAATTATTTCGTGCATGATGTGTCCGTTACCGTACCTCTCCAGGGCGCAAATGCGCTTACTGGTGAGCTAAATTATGGACGTGAGCATACTTTGTGTGGTAGAGGCAATGAGAGAGGGCGAAGCTCAAGTGAGGGAACAGAGGATCAGCCAAGGCTGAGGCTGACAGTGAGTAAGCTGCCGCATCACGAGAACACTCTTTGATAAAAAATCCTTTTTCCTGGAAGGAGTCTGATTTTAATGTGCCCTTAGAGAGGAGCATGGAACATTTTCCAGGAGTATGTTTGAAGGGTTTGGTGGCGACCTAGATCGGTTCCCCGACCCACCGACAGTCCACTATTGCCGGGGGCATATTTCAAATCTGTACCCTGCCAGGCAGACACGCTTCAAAGGCGGCGGCAGCGACTATTTGTGACCGCAACGAAACCTTGTGCGCGGTAGCTAAACAAGTCGCGCAGCGCAGGTCTGTGTGTATCGGCTTTTTGAAAAGCCGTGATATATTTTTGTCTTGGGCCCGGACTCCTGAGCCTAAGGGTTCATTTGAAAGATGTAGAAATGCTTTGTCCATCCTAGGCTTACGCTTATCAGTCTGGTATTTCCTCGATTGCATAGCTATCAAACAAAAAGTTGCTTCTGTCCGTCGTGTTTTCTACAAGCGTGCGAGCTGCGAGCGTGTAAGCGTGCGAGCTCTCACACACGGCCAGTGCTCTGCGGCCGCGCACACAGTTTTGTTGCGGTCGCAAACAGTCGCTGCCGCCGCCTTTGACGCGTGTCTGCCGGGCAGGGTGCAGATTTGAAATATGCATGAGGGGGAGGTCGTGTATTCTTTGGCGCATCGTAAGCGGGGGGGGGCCTGATTGCGCGCTTTATTGCCAGTGGCATCGCAGGGTCGACGTACCGTACCTTACCAGGGGATGATACGGTACGGTACAGGTACGGCACTGAAAATAGGCCTCTACGGCCGCACCGAGTTTTATAATAATTTGTGTGTAATTTAGCGCTCGGGTACATTGCTTCACTGTAAAGCGGCCGATTTTCATGAAGAGAAAATTAATCTGTCAGCTGTTGGTTTATACTCCCAAACTGTTGTTGTATAACCAATCTCAAAAAGTGACAAAAATTTCAAGCATTTACTCGCAGAGCATGTTATCTTATAATCCTTATGCTAGTACCTGACTTTGGGGCTGTGATCGCCCAACGCTGCTAAAAATGCTGCTTTCTTGAATTGAAATGTGCTCATTCATGGAGTCGCTCTTGCTGAATTTGAGGCGCGTGCCATGCTATGGTTTCCTAAATTAAAGCCTAAAGTCCTTGCCTTCAGGTTTTTGAAGCGCTGGTTGGGGACCCATATGTCGATTAAATTTCAACAAGTGTTTTCTGCAATGTTTTCTCATCCATCTTAATTCATAAATTTTGTTGGCATCTTTGTGCAAGACATCAAAACAGGAGGCTTCTGGATCCCCTGTATGAGCGGATCACCGAGTGTCGTGGCACAGATTTATACCACGCTCATCATACATTTCTCATATCATTGTAGATCATGAGTTCAGATCTAGTCTTGGAGCACATAGGTCTAGTAGCATGATGGAGCAAAAGGATTCCTGGTAATCTGCGATATCAAAGGAGTGAAGTCCTCTTTGAAGTCAAGGACTTTGGTATCTCAAACCTAGACTACCATACTTCATTGCTGTTCTTGGTTACAATATCTTAAAACCCGGCTATAATCAAACTGCTCGAAACGAAGAAGTAGATAGATATGATTGGCATGACGATTTTTGAGATGCACTCCTGAGTTAAAATGCCTTTACTTAAAATATATGTAAAATCTTTTGAAAAAAAATTTCAAATTTTTTGAGAGTGGAGTTTTTTATTAGTACGGTAAGGTACGGTACGGTACGGCACGGCCGTACCAGGCCCCAGGTACGGGTACGGTCGACCCTGGGTGGCATCGCGGTCGGTCGTTTGGAGATGCACCCAGGGTCGACCCCCACTTCTTGCACCTTGCCCGCAATTGAGACCCGTAAAACGTACTGTAATTGACATGAAAATTCGACTCAGCAGCTTCTCAAATCCAAGAAATTTCATGTCACACGTATATTCAAGACAACTCTGCCCAGTGTCCACGTATTCATCAAAAACTAAAGCGATGGTCTTCCGATACTCGCAGCAGCTCATGAAAGGAGTACCGTCGCTACAAAATGAGTGGACGAACTGAGGAAGTTGCTGATCAGACCAGGTTTTTTGGCCTTATCTGGTCGGCTGATAAAGTTTACAGAGCACATCGACTCCATCTGCCGAGAAGCGAAATCTATGTTGGGCGCTGTCAAAAGGAAACTGGGCAGCAATGTTGATCATTGTGTCATGAAAACAGTTTGCTCGGCGTGCATTTGGTCAAAGCTAGATTATGGGTCATGCGTCTAAGACCCGATATTTGAGCGCGATAAAAAAAACTTAAACCGGATACAGATTCATGCCATACGGCTTATTGACACAGATTGGACAGAGCACCATGACGAAACATTACGCAGACACGGTTGGTTACGTCTTGCTGATCGGCGTGGTTAATTAAAGTTACGGGTATGCCAGTTATACAAATATTTCGTGGAGTTCATGATTTACCAAACTTGGCTGGCATTGAAGAGACGTGAGGAATGTGATCGTCAGCTCGGGCTCCACAATGCGCACCATCTTGTTAGTCAAGCGGCCTGATTTTGAGTTTTATAAGAAATCATTTAAATTCTCGGCTCATTATTGAAATACTGTATGTTCCAATATGGAACCTGTTGCCGGAACTTGCAGTCCTGGATCCTGCAACCAGGACTCTGGAAGAAACTGCATTCTTTAAATACGACAAGTTCAGGAATACTTTACGTTTGGCGACTTTTACGGATTAGTGTGCTTGGCGTGATCTGCTGTTCTATTGACAGTTTGGAACAGTTGAGAACCACTATGTAAGAATAGTTATTGCGTCGTTTACGAAGTCGCACACCCATCGCGCATCCTCTTCGTGGTCAAGCAGGAGTAGGCATTGCCTCTCACACACTCGGCGAAGGTTCGAGCCGCGATCAGGCAAAACATAGTTTGTTTTGTGTCCGCCATCGTGTATTCAGTGACGTGTTGTGATCAGTCTCTAGGTAGCATCAATATCCTTCTCTCTAAAGCACTTTTATTCTCAGTATGGACGCTGAACATCATTTATTTCATTCATGGTCAAACAAAACAAAAACCCACAATTTGCATCAAGGCGCACCTCTCATTACTTAGAAAACTTCGTCATATAACAGCCCCGTCACAATGTTAAACTCAAACATAAAGTTTGGCTCCCTCACGCAAACTAATACGAGTCCACGCAGCAATGAAAAAAAACGAATTTCGTCCCATCGTCAGGTCCCAGCAGCCAGCACACGATCAATACACACGAAATAATCCACCCTGCAACTGACTAACTCATTCGCACTCTTTTTAGGCCATTAATTCAACACACTATCAGTAGATACAGGCGAGAAAAAAAGAAAATACTTCTCATACCATTCCGATTACTTAATATTAACCCAACGACCATTGATATGCTTTCGACAAAATGGACAAGCTTCAAATCGTGGTACATTGCGCACACCAAAATCATTTTCTGCGAAAGCGCATTGGCTGCACACCGCGTGGCCGCACGAAGGCGCAACATCCTTCTCTCGTTCGTAACACAAGTGACACAAAGCCTTTTGTCTAAGGCGCTCGTTTTCCAGTTTCAACTGAGCAACAACGTGATTGCCGTCACCGCCATCCTCGCCGCTCAGCTCTTCGCCATCTACAAAGCATCGAATTGCATCATCATTTCTCACACTACACCGGCCATCCACTTACCACTTCCCACACTGGCAGTAATCTGTTGATGACATTTTGGACAATTCTTGAAGCTCGGACCCGTGAAGACGCACATCATGCAGATCAATCGATGCCCGCACGGCTGGAACGTCACGCTCGCATCATTCTCCTCGCACGCACAACACTTTGCCGCTCCTCCAACAGCTCCTCTCGGTAAGATCGACGCAGCAGCGGCCACCATCGTCGAGGGAACGTTGCCGAGGTTAAAAAGTGAAGAACCAAATCTAAATCAACACTCATTCATCTCTCCGCGAAACTATCCATCCTATTTTAGCACATACCTATGCAGCATAATAAACCGCTCCAAAACTGGCCGTAATGTTTTTTCTGTAACAATATCGAACATGGTCCGACCACGACAATCCTTCCAACTCGGATCGGCGCCTTTGCACAGCAAATAACACATAATCGACAACTCGCCACATTGACACGCCTCCATATAATCTTTCATTGGCTAAAAACCAAAACACATTAAGCACTGTATACTTTCTAACCCAGAACAATTCCATACCGCGTCCACGTGCTCAATCGATTGTAATTGCAATAACTGACCAGAATCGCACGGCATCGCCGGCGAACCATCTTTGGCGTCTTGGTTCTGTTTCCATCGTCGCATAACACGATCAGCCGCGTGGTGTAACGGAGTCATGCCTTGATAGCCGTCCGAAATTGAAATATCCGCAGACGAAGCGATCAATCGCTCCACGATGTTTGGGTAGCATCTCATAACAGCCACGTGCAACGGAGTCAATCCTCGTTGAGTCTTCGCGTTCACGTCGAACAGCCCCTGAAACCACACACCCGTCATTAGCCATCAACCACCCACTTGTTCTACTAAATCACTTACATTCTCCAACAAGCACCCCAATCCATTCAAATTATTCTTCAACACAACCACGTGCAACGCATTGCTCCCATCGCTCAAAGGATGTTGGGCAAACTGTGGAACTGCCGCTAGGAATCGTTGAATGACACTAAAAAAAGATATTTCGTCATAAAATCCAAATTTAAGCACTATCTTAAAAAAAAACAACTTACCCAACATCTCCCAAACAAACCGCAAAATGGAACGGGATCAAACCGCTATTATTTTGAGCTGAAAACCAGACTGCACTTCGACTTTCATTAAATAGCAAATCCAGTAGGGCCTGATCAGAAAGCTTGACGGCATCGTGAAGAGGAGTATCACCATCCGAGTCCTGAAAAGTAAAAGGCCTACTAAAAACTGCTGTTTTGCACAAGTTCCAAGCGGGTTACTCCAATATCACCCAAGAAAACTTCCAAAAAGACCCACTATACCAAATGATCCTCACTTACAGTTGTCATAAATTCCAGATCCGGTTCTTTGAGCAAAACTTCAATGGAAGCCAACTGTCGCTTACGAACCGCCAAATGCAAAGGCGTCAGTAAAAATCCATTTCTGGCATTCAAACAGGCGGGATCGGCACGAATTAATCGTTCCAAAAGATCGAAGTGACCCCTACAATCAATTTCTTTAATCCAACTTGCTGTTTCAGTAAACTCCATTACTTACTTATGCACTGCGTAATGCAACGCGTTGTCGCCGTCATCGTCAGCCGCCGATGACTTGGCACCATTAGCTAACAAGCAATCGACGACTTGCGTGTGCCCACGCATGATAGCATTGTGCAACGCGGTTTGACCACGATCCACTTTCACGTCGACCTAACAAAAAAACAAAAACCTATATTCGCCATTGTGCACGAAATTGGAACTTTATTCAACCAAGAGTGCTATTTGATAGTCACCCACTCTACTTCCTCGTTTACCCACGGGCATGCCTAAACAGCGATGGCATGGACGGTATAATTAGAGCCGGGGCCGAGCCAAGCCTGTTTCATTGATTTCTAGGCCTACAGTACCCCAACTAGAAGTCTTCCCTTCGACTATGCACTCGCTCGTTTTAAATAGCACCTAGGAAGGAACAAAGCAATCTTCTTGGCACCTTACCTTGCCCCCTGAGTGCTCATACTTCCTCCTATCGGAGCAAAACTAATCACCTGATTTAGACTTCATAGTCCGATAATGACGATTATGTATAACAAAACAACGTTTGCCAGATCATAAATTAGAAACGCTAATTAGTCCCTAGGAAAAACTAAAGATCCTACCTACCTACATTCATTAAGAAAAGGTCACAGGCAAGGGCATGTGTGCTGCCTGCACCCCGGCAAAATCCAAACAAGCTCGTTACTAACGCCGGCGAAGACATGGCCTTAACGTTGAAAATATAGGGGAAGGTAACCCAGCCATGGGGGTAGTTCAAGGGGCTTAGTTTCAGCGCTTACTAAATCGGGACATCGGCGCAGTATCTCTTCTACCGCCATCAAATTTCCATTCGTAGCTTCAGCGAACAACGTCTTGGCATCAGGTTCGCCAGCATCGCTACCAGTCGACTCCTTGTCACTCGGATACATCTCGATTCTGTCGTGATCTTCCGATGATTTGCTCGACGATGTCGCATCGGATATATCCCCCATAATGCCCGTGTCCGCTTCAATCGAATCCCGTTTCGTTTTTTTTATCCTTTCTTCTCCGCTTCCTCGCGACAATGTCAAACAGTTGGAACTCAACCAAACTGTATCGGGACGATCGCCGTTCATGAACGCCACTCGACATCGATAACCCGATTCGATCTCCACAATTTGAACTCGACGACCGAACAAACGTTCATAAATTGTATCGTCCAACGGGAAAATGGCACGATTCGACGAAACGCGCACGACGTCGCCTTTTTGGAACACTTTCATCAATAAACGAGGAGCGAACGGATACTCGATACCTTGACCAAACGTCACCCGTACTAAGCCACTATCCGTGAACCGATACACCACACCCATCCGACCGGCCATCTGAAAAACAACTGACATTAACACCATGACTGCAAATTTTCCTTCCTTAGCTTATGGAAATGAATTTTCCACCCGCCCTGACTTTTAGAAGACGAGGGGCCAAACTGATGGGTGACCCACCAAAAAACCCCGTTGTGCAAAACACCCCGTGTTAGAACTGGCTGGACACCCCCGCAGCCTGACTGACTACAACAAGAACTGGTTGAGTCAAAATTATAGTGCGTCTATCGCCTACTGTACTGTACAAACTGCTGGTCTAGAAATCAAGTGTCTTCGTAGAGAATAACCCATCAGGGTGATGTTCAAGCCACGGATTCGGCGCTCTAGGTTTTAGCCACGGTGAACAAGGGACCAATCACTCGATCTGGCACAATCGGCGGGCTAATTTGCTCATGCTGTACATGACCGGGACCGGGGCCTAGCGGGTTAAGGCATCTGCCTCTCACGCTGGGTGCGCACTTACAGGGGAGGGTTCGACTCCCGCCTCGGTACAAAATGATTGTCGTTTATTGTGTTCCTTGTGTTTATTGTGCCCTCGAGAGCGCTGTATAGTGCTCGGCTATAGATGAAGTATGACATGACATGTACATGCGCTTTAACATGTTGTCTTATTCCACCAATTTCCACGTGAACATGTCCCTATGCCCTACGCCACGCTCGTTCATCAACCCACGTTCCCACTAGGATTCATCGACTTTTTCAAACTTTGCCATCTGCACGTCGACACTAATGGAAAATACGACCAAGGGCACCCCTTTCGTTACAACGGCGCAACTAATGCACGTCGCATTTGCCATGCACCTACCCATATATCGACCTATAACTTGACACTCACCAACTTCCTGGTCGCTAGATACAAACACTACGATGACTACCCCCAGTCTAAATTCCCCTTTTGCCAGAATCCTATCCCTACCATATCAATTTGACTTTCCGCACGTAGGCAGTCAAGGCGGGCCAGTTTAGAACTATTTTCGTCGTCTCCAACCATTCCCAATGTGCTCAACCCGCCTACTCCCGTCATAATTCTTCTCTCCCCAGGCAAAAAAACCATTTGTCGAAAAGGCTCAACATCACGTTCACTGTCCAGACTTCTTTCCAATTCTTCAAAAAACATCTAGGCTTTCCGAAACTCTACGAAACTGCAGACAGCGGCGAACAACCATTTCTCCGTCCAATCGCTCACATAAGTCCCCCCCCCCACCGAATGATAGACAGCTAACCAGCGTCACGTATCCATGTTCACTTACCCAACACATGCTATCGTGCTCATCTATTACAGAAACAAACGGCAGCCCTATCGATCGTGCTTTTCAAGAGAACCTGCACCAAAGTTCACGCAATAGCAAAGAGCCCACTTACTTTTTTCGCATCAGCATTCCAATCTGGATAAATTCCAACATTCACAAACGTTCTGACATCTTCCGATACACGCACCACATCGCCCGGATTAAAATCGATTGCTCGTACGAACATGGTCGAATCACCTCGCGCAGCGGCAGGTGTTCTCTCACTCTTGCTCAACGACGATGACGAAGCTAAAATGAGAAGACATCTCTATCCAACATTTCTTGATAGTCCCTCGCCTACAGGCTACATCAATTATATTCACGACTATTCATGGCTGGGCCCGTCGGACTGCTCATCACGCATGCCCATCTCATTTCATCTTCGTTCTTCCTCATCAACAACGTCTCCCGTTCCCTCACAAAGGTAACATGGGTGCTTTCGTCCGACGGGGAATAATTAACGTCAAACAGCTAAGTTACAAGCGAACTTAAGCCGCACCCCTGCCCATAGCCCAAACTACAATACTCGATTCTGACATCAAGCACATAGTCCCTACCTAACATTCAATAACATACACATGAAGTCAATACCTAGTCACACGTACACCTATCCGAATCGTCCCTAACTCATGCCGGCGCATGACCCGACCAGCACCTAACACGACCCGTCGTCCTTCCTTTCCAGTCCACAATTCCTCACGTGTCGCAATGAAATGAAATAAGGCAGGTACTGGTAGCCTACTCGGACAACCCCGCCTTCCTGGTTCAGCATTCGACGCTTCCCTGTCTGCGACACACACGCCATCAAAAACACAACGAGCCCTAGCATGGGCATGGGTGGTGATGAGCCAAAAATGTAATCCCTCCCTGCGCCAATAATTACGAACATAGGCACAGGGAGGGATTTTTAAGGCAACATTTACAATTCGAACACATAAAACCACAAGTTCAGCTCGCACCCGATCGATCGACTGATACGAAGAAGAAGCGCAGACAAGGTGGCTCTGCGTTGGTCTACCAAGCGGCTGGCCTCGTCCCGAGTTCAATCCCCAGTCATGCTAATACCAAAAACGTACACATACACAGTGTGACTGGCGAGTCCTCCTATGGGCTCGCATATAAGGATGGACCCAGCCAGCTCCGCAAAGGCAAAACAGGCTCCGCTCCGCTCAAGAGGGCGGAGTCACAGAAGTCGCATACAAGTTCCTTCGATAACACCTGCTAGCTAATCCCTCCGCTGTATAAGCCAAGAACGATCGAAACCCTGAAATTCTGTCTCCCTTAAAAACAATGCAGAACGCACACACGTTAACTGAAGCAACCTCGAGCACCCAGTTTGCCGCCTCGGCCCCACACTAGACTTCATCAGACTGACCCCTTGCCCACATGTCTTTGTAGAGGTATTGACTAACCTAGACTAGTTCTTGATTTGCATTGATACTAACCTGCTGTTTTGTGTGTGCCTTTGGTGGCCCTCTCATGATCAGTCGGGAATCGGGCCGCCTTAGTAAACGGCTGCTTTCGTATCGCGTCCTGGGTCGCCCCTCTATCGCGTGGCAGGGCGGCCAGTTCACAGTGGTGCGTCGGCCCGGTTATCATCAGATACTGCTTCTGCTTTTTTCGTTTCAGGCCACTCGATATCCTACGGCCGGGGGCTGTTCTATCGATCGAGAGAATCCACGAAATCGCTGAAATCGATTCTACCGTCACCTCAAGTCTCGCGTTCACCTTGGGCCGATATTTTTGGTATCGCCCGTCGATCGTCTTGCTCTTAACAGCCGGTGGCTGGCTGTTCCCAGGTATGACAAGAATTTCTTACTGAGCGTAGTGGCGACCAGTGAGGCGCAGGCTATTTCGGGAAGACCTAACCTATCAGCGCTGGACTATTATCAGCTTGTTTTTGGCATTACTCCGGCGTCAATGGCGCACGCTCTGGATCTCAGTATGAACGCCAGGTTGGCAGGACAGGCTCAGCAGGCCGAGGGAGATGGCGATGGTTCGAATATCGTGCTAGGTCCTGATGACGTAGACCTGGGCCAAGAGTATTTTCTTCGGGACTTGCATCGTTTACCTTTGCGGTACCTCGTTCACTACTGCGAGCATAGGGGCATCTCTATGGACCATCTCTTAGACAGTTCTCGTGTGGGTCGTGATGAATTGATTGTGCGTATCCGTGCACAGGTTCGAGATGCTTTGCTTCGAATTAATCCGGTTCTTCCAGTGAATGATCCCGTTTTGGATGGGTGTAGGTTCGATATCTTGTACTCGGAAGCACCAGCACACGATAGCCAGCCGATTCGTGATCGCTATCCATCGCAAGTTAGTAGTGTCGCACATACTCCCGCTCGTGACTCCTTGATGAACCTGAAAGGCAACTTGTTGGGTTCAGATCAAGAGCGTCTTGGGGACCAGGCTCAGTTTCGAGAAGAACAGCCAGTGCGTACTTCACCACCCGTCACGCGTCGTGAGGCCGACCAGCTCCGCCCATCGATCGAAGAGAACATACGTCAGCTGACTCAGCTTCATCAGGCTCATTGTAAGCAGAAGGAACTCGAGAGTGAAATTCGTGATTTGAAAGCTCGTTTGGCTCAACAGCAGGTTGCTGATCAGCGCAGCAGTAGTCGTGGGTCGGACAACAAAGATCGCATACCACATTCGCAGCTTCCAGAATCGTTGCTTCCGTATGTTCTTCAGCCAACAGTGGCTACGCAACAGCCGAAGGCTGATCCGTCGAGTGTACCTACAGCATCAGTTGCTCCTAAATCGTTCCGCCCAATCAAGCCAGAGGTTCCTCCTTTCGAGAATCTACCTACGCAAGACTTCAGGGGATGGCTTGTTGCTTATGAGAATGGCGCATCCATGATGGAGTGGACCGATAATGATCGTGTTCGCGGATTGTACTTGTATCTCCGAGGTCAACCATTGATTGATTTCTCTGAATGGCCGGATAGCGAGCGATCTGGTTGGAAAGTGGTTCGAGACCGTCTTCGTCGCTTGTACATCCGCGAGGACACAGAACAGACTCGCGTCGATGCATTTCGTAACAAGAAGCAGGGTCCATCCGAGTCAGTTCAAGAATTTGCATCACAGCTTCAGACCTTGGCTTCGAAAGCATATCCGGATGTGCCGTCATCAGTTCGTGACAAAATGATTCGGGACACCATGCGTGTGAATCTTCGCTCAGATATTGCTGACCGGGTTGCACAGGATCGAATGGGTAACAATTACACGCTCGATGAGTTAATAAATGCAGCACGACATTGGGAATCATATTTGAAATCACGTCACAGTGCGTCATCAGCTTCGGCGCAGATGATTTTGCCACCTTCGTATGGTTCTCCAGCAGCACAGCTTGATGCAGTTTCTGGCGATATCTCATCTGCACAGTATTGTCGACAAGTTGGTGCTGATCGGCAGCAACCGTTGGGTTACCAGCTTTGTTTTACGTGTAATCGACCTGGTCACGTCAGTCGAAACTGCCCTAATCAGCGACAACCTCCTCCGCCGCTTCATCCGACATGCAGGTACTGCAAACAAACGGGTCACGTCATCGACCAGTGCCCTTCCCGACGGCCTTGCCCAGAGTGTAATCAGTTTGGTCACAGTCGACGTTCTTGTTCTCATTCGCGTGGTACCCAGGGGAGACGAGACTCGTGCGTTTATACGTCCGATGGACGAGCCTCTTCGTATCAGCGCTATCAACAACCAGCTCCGTCTCATCAGCATACAGCATCGGCACCTCCTCTGGATGCTGTCGTAACGCAGCAATCGGGTCGTTTGAGCATGTTTTCTGGCGTCGTACGTCCACCGCAGTCTTCTCGAGTACCAGCTTCTTTGGCACAAGCAGTCATCTCGCATACGTATGGTGTCAATTATGAGAAATCATCTGGTGCTGTGGCAAAGTTGGTCTCGTCTCCAGAAGTGTCAGTTCTGATCAATGGTGCCTCTGTCGTAGCCTTAATCGATACTGGCGCTGAGCTTTCATTGGTCCACGTCGACGTCTTACATCGTGGAAACGCGCCTATCAAGTTGTTCAAGGGTTTGTGGAGTTGCAAAGCAGCAACTGGAGACGAAGTTCCACTTTTGGGTGTTGCCTTAGTTGGTCTAACATTCGGCGAAATGACAATTGAATGGCCCGTCCACGTCATGTGCGGTAGTTATCGCGGTGCAATTATTGGCTCCGATTTTTTGCATGCATTTGGTGCTGAAATTTCTTATGGTTCAAATACCGTGCGCTGCACGAAAGTACCTCTGGAAGGGGAGTCAGTTCCATTTGTGCAACCAGATTTGTGTCGTGCATCAGCGTATGTTCGTCTCATGCGGCTGTCAGCTGAACCATTGTCGATACCCCCTCGCAGTCAAAAGATTTTCACGGCTACAGTTGACTCAGCGTTGAAAGAATCGTTGGTTTTCACACCTGATCCATCGTTTGAGAAGCAGTATGGCGTGGCCATACCTACCGAATTAGTTGAACCGGACTCTAATGGGCACATTCCAATATGCATCACCAATTTTCGTGACTCAGAGTTGCTCGTTTCGGATAACATGCGCTGTGGTACAGTGGAGCCAGCAGCGTATATCGAAGGGGAGCATTTGAATGTGAATAGGGATGTGAACCTACCTCCAAAGTCGGTCTTGGCTCTTCTTCGTTCGCGTTTTGGACTTGACGCCATCACAAGGTCGTCAGTGACTGCTCTTACGCGCGGTGCGCAGACTCGTTTATGTTCTGGCGAAGACGACACGGCGGAACGACACGCTCAAGAACTGGCGCAACGTTATCAGGAACCACCAAAGTCAGTATCCCCGCCTGAGGTTCAGGACTCGACTCGAGTTGATCATCTTCGTCCAAAATTTGATATTTCATCTGATTGCTTGACTGAGGAGGAGCGCGTTAAGATCTCGAACTTGCTATGTCGAAACGCGGATATCTTTGCTGAATCAGATGTAGACTTGGGCTGCATGCCTGGCGTTCACCATTACATCGATACTGGTGACGCAGCGCCCATTCGACGATCACCATATCGTGTACCGCAAGCCAAACGTGAAGAGCTACAACGTCAAATCGCAGATGGCTTAAGGACAGGTGTAATGCAGCACTCATGTAGTGATTGGGCAGCTCCGGCTATCTTGGTTAAGAAAGCTGACTCATCTTGGCGTTTTTGCGTCGATTACAGAGCTCTAAATGCGGTGACCAAGAAAGACGTTTTCCCCTTGCCACGTATCGAAGATTTGTTGGATCGCTTGCAGGGAAGTGTCATCTTTAGCGTTTGTGATATGCAATCCGGGTACTGGCAAATTCCTTTAGACCCGCGATCTCGTGAGAAAACAGCCTTCATCTGTGAATTTGGTTTGTTCGAATGGACTCGCATGCCTTTTGGCCTGACCAATGCTCCAGCCACTTTTGCTCGTGCGGTGGATTTCCTACTAGCTGGTCTGACATGGAGACAATGTCTGGCGTATTTGGATGATATTATTATATTCTCACAATCTGTCGATCATCATATGGAAGATCTACAAGTGGTATTTGACCGTATTCGAGGGGCTAACTTGAAGCTGAAGCCTACCAAATGCCACTTTGGGCGCGCTGAAGTACCATTTCTAGGCCACATTGTCAGTCGTCATGGAATTCGGCCGGATCCAGAAACTACAGCACCTCTTCGTAATATGCCGGAACCAACCGACAGCAGGACATTGAGTACATTCCTGGGGTTGGCTAACCATTATCGTCGTTTTGTCAAGGGATTTGCTTCGCTCGCGGCGCCCTTGTTTCACCTTCAGAAAAAGAAAGTGCCTTTCGTGTGGACTGAAGAATGTTCCCGATCTTTTGTCACCCTTCGCGACATCTTACTCTCAGAACCTATTTTGCGATTCCCTGATTTCAAGTTACCGTTTTCACTCAGCACGGATGCATCAGGAGATGGTTTGGGCGCGGTTTTGGAACAACACCATCCAGAAGACCCTAACACCCGGTGGGTAGTCGCATACGCTTCGAGAGCTCTAATCCCAGCTGAGAAGAACTACAGTGCCACAGATCGGGAAGCTCTGGCTGTCTTCTTTGGCGTTAAGAAGTTTCGCACTTATCTGTTCGGCAGACATTTCACAGTGTACACTGATCATCGTGCATTGACTTCTTGGCATACGACTAAGGAGTTTGAAGATAGTCCACGTTGGGGTCGTTACATCGAACGCTTGCAAGGCTATGATTTTGAAGTTGTTTATCGACCGGGTCATCAAAACTGTCATGCCGACGCCTTATCTCGTCTTCCGCTTGACCACCCGTCTTCGAGCACTCATCATATCGAAAAACTGTCAGACAGTGTTCACGCCAGGGTGGCGCCTTTGGACTTTGTACCAGTCGTGGAGGAGAGCGATATAGGACTGGACGCTAGAGCATCTGACGACGAACTTGCCTTCTTGGATGACGCGTTTTTGAAGCAAGAGCAACGTTCTGACGTTTTTACAAATCGTATTGTCACGTTTTTGGAGAAGGGGGAAGACAGGGAGCGAGATACTGAGATGGAAAAATTGGCGGAATCGTATTTTCTGCAAGATGGGCCTGGTTCAGTCTTGCGTTTTCGTCTCACACATCGTCGACGTGGTCGCGTGATTGAAGGTTCGGCCATTGCTCTGCCTGCTAGCTTGCAACAGGAGGTGTTGGCAGCATTTCACAACGATCCACTGGCTGGACACATGGGAGAAGATCGTACTTACTCACGTCTGGAAGGCAGAGTGTATTGGCCTTCAATGCGTAAAGATGTACACCAATACTGCAAGTCGTGCCTTATCTGTGCTCGTAGAAAGCAACCTCATCGCTGGGGTAAAGCTCCTTTGGTTTCCATACCCGTTGGTGCTCTGTTCGAACGTGTCAGCATGGACATAGTCGGTCCTCTGAAGACGTCACGATTGGGAAATACATACATTCTTGTCCTTATCGATGCGTTCACAAAATGGCCGGAGGCTTTTGCAATGGCAGATATGCGTGCAGAGACGGTAGCTCGTATCTTTGTTGAACACATGGTTTGCCGGTTTGGATGCCCGCGTTCAATCTTGACCGACCTGGGTTCACAGTTTACGTCAGATCTCATGAAGAACATATGTCGATTTTTGAATATTCGCAAGTTGTCCACCACGGCCTATCATCCACAATGTGACGGACAAGTGGAACGATATAACAAAGTGTTGATCGACTGCATCGCCGTCTACACGAGTGCGCATCAAGAAGACTGGGATGTCTTCATTCCTTTTGCTTTGTTCGCATTTCGCACCAGCGTGCATTCGTCGACTGGGTATTCGCCAGCTCAACTCGTGTATGGTCGTGATTTGTCGTTTCCTATTGACCGTGTCTTTGGATTGGACGGAACTCAACAGTATTTGCATATAGATTATGTGACGCAGTTAAAGCAGCAGTTGACAGACGCATACAGGATTGTAACGGAAGAAATCGCAAAGTCACAGCAAGCTCAAGCCCAGCAGTATAACAAATCAGTTCATCGAATACCATTCCAGATTGGATCATTGGTGATGGTCAAGAGAAACGCAGCGCCGCGAGGCTTGTCGACAAAATTACTGGATCGATTCTTGGGGCCTTATAGAATTCTTGCAATGCCTTCGCCTGTAACCGCGTGCATTCGTCCTCTACTTCAGCCTGGATCGGATAAGTTGGTTCACGTAAACCAATTGCAGCTGTTTCGTGGAGACGTGTCTGGTCGAGTACAGACACCCAGTGGCGCTGCGTCAGCATCAAGACAGGATGCGATCACGGATCATGAGACTTGCGTTGTTAGCGATCAAGACGAATGGGTAGATGTTGGAGGAGAGGAAGGAGGCA
>JASANH010000945.1:0-63175 GCA_030248295.1 Mesodorylaimus sp. YZB2_4
CAAACATTCGAGGCAAATCGGGTCAGGTTCATCACGAGCATCAAATCCGTCAGGTTTCGTTATGTGACCACAGAGGACAATCCGGCTGATCTCCTGTCCAGAGGAGCATCAGCCATGGCACTCAAAAACAAATCTATATTGTGGCATGGACCGCAATGGCTGCGCAGAGCCAAAGAAACATGGCCCGCAGTGGACGAATTCAAGTTCGACCAGGACGATATCCAGGCAAGCAAATCCGGAACGACGGTTTATACAGCAACGACCACTTTTGCGGCGGAGGGTTTGGACAAAGCTAACCAAATTTTTGACGAAAATCGATACTCAAGTTGGAGGAAACTAATACGCATTGCGATCCTCTGCATACGATTTGTGACCAAGGTTAAGAAGAAGAAGGGGCGATCCCACCGCAAAGAAAGCGAACTGGACCCATCGACGCCAGAAGAGATCGATATGGCAGAGAAGCTATGGTTCGAAGCGATGCAAGCAAAGTATGTCCCAGACGAGCTGGTACGGCTGAGGAGAATGCAGGGCGATCAGAGGGCAGTTCTTCTCAACAATGCAATACCACTCCAATTAGATAAGGATGGCGTCATTCGATGCGGTGGAAGAATTGGGCAGGCTAAAATCTCGATTGAAGCGATCAATCCTATCTTCCTTCCGAAAAGGTCAAAGTTTACCCACCTGGTGATCAAAGAGGCTCACGAACAGACGATGCATAGCGGCATATCGCACACATTGACTCAACTGCGAATGCGATTCTGGGTTCCAACAGGGCGAGCAGAAGTCAATCAAATAATTAGAAGATGCGGGGTTTGTCGGCGATGGGACAGGGGACCCTACAAGCCACCACCGATGCCAGACTTGCCTAAGCCGCGAGTGCAAGAATCAAAAGCGTTCTCCCATGTGGGCATCGACTATTTCGGCCCGATCTACTCAAAGGACCAAGGGTGCCAGCCCAAGAAGAAATTGGTCAGCATTGTGGCGTGCATGGTCACACGAGCGATCCATCTAGAATTAGTCGACGATATGACAAGCGAACAACTACTTCTGGGTCTGCAACGATTTATCGCCCATCGAGGGTGCCACAACTCATAATCTCTGACCATGGAGGCAACTTTAAGTCGAAGGAAATTCAAGGATACGCTAGTCGACTCAGAATAAAATGGAACTTTATCACGGAACGATCGCCATGGAAGGGTGGCTTCTATGAGCGACTGATCCGATTAGTCAAGGAGGCATTCCGAAAGTCAATACAATCGATCATGCTATCAACGAGTCAAATGACTATGGTGTTGGCTGAAATCGAATCAATCATCAATCAAAGGCCAATCACTTACGTCGACGACGACCTACGCGGTGGTACGATCCTTTCACCCGCCTGCTTCATCACGCCGCCAACAATCAACGAATCAATCGGGTCCAGGCCAATTCTTCCTGAATCAATCGAAGCAATAGGAACACGCAAGGCTCTGATGGACAGTTGAAAAAGCGGATTCAGTATCTCAATCAATTCTGGGCTGTTTGGTCAAGGCAATACCTTCTGGCCTTATGAGAGCGGCATCAGTTGACTATCAAGCATCCTCGCTCAAGCCTCAATGCAATGCCAAAGGTTGGTGATGTGGTCCATGTGCGAGAGGAGAATCAGCCGCGAGGCAAGTGGCAATTGGGATGGATAGAATCGATCAAGAGTCTCCCTGACCATTCAGTCCGAACTGCGACAGTGCATCTGCCAAAGGGGCAATCAATCAACCGATCCGTCGTTCACCTTTATCCAATCGAAATCCCTGAAGACGATGACGACTCTTTCAACAAGCGGCGGAGTGTCGCGAACGCGGGTGAAGATGGAGGACATGATAGCCTCGGTGGTAGTGGTGTGAAGTAAGAGTGAGAGGAAGGTGATATAAGTTTCTAGAGAAGAGGGGGAGTGTCGTTTTATGTGAAGCGAGTGTACAGTCGTTTATCAAGTACTCTATTGAAATATACCTATATAAATCAAATCAACGTGTGATTCTGCCCTCCCGCTATATCAACTTCCACTGCGCGACCAGGCGACGACAAGGAAAGCATCTTGTCTTGTAGGCAGGGCTGGTTCTGCTTCAACATTATCAGAAAGCGACTCATCGATGTTTTGGTCCAGGAGAATATGTTTAGCACTAGCATTTCGTCGGGTTTGGTGGAGCTGGTTCCGTTTTGTCATCATCAGACAATGATTCTTCGATATTTGGGTCCAAAAGAATACGTTTACTTCCTGCTGCTCTAATTGAACTGTCTGGAGAATTCGATCTTTGCTTTTTTTACATTGCTTAAAATCTTCTCTTTTCTCTGACGCTTCTCGCTCTCCTGATTCCTACAATCCCACTTGCCCGAAATCGCACTTAAGCAACTTTAATTGTCCAATCACGGCTTGCCTTGCACTGTTGTTCAAGCAATACTTTGGCCACACCAAATGTTGCCACTACTGTCATGTTTAAGAAAAACTAAATTGCATAGCACGTAAGCCTTTTTATATGGGGAAAAAAAGTTTTTTATAAGTTCAACTGATAAAAATAAAAAGGTGGTTTCAGGGCATCTCGATTTTTGTATTTGACCGAGATGATGTTACCCCGACAGATGCATTTAGGATGAAATGTTTTTAGGTCAACCAATGGAAAAGATAGGGCGTTTCTTGAGCTAGTGAATAGTTGTTTAGAAAACTGAAAAGGATTTGGGTCAAAAAATTTTTCGAAAAATAAACATGATAAGAATTGTTTTGTAAGTGATATGATTCAATATAGAAAGAATCTATTCCGTTGTCGTTTGGTCAGTCGACCGAAGAGCCAACCTCCAACGTCATAAATCAACGAGCTGGTCAAGTTCAATCAGGATGCGTAAAATCGATCAAAGCGAATCACCCCTCTCTCAATAGATCAAAAACAATTTCCAGATCGTCAACCGACAAGTTCGTTGGCAGTTATTCAACGAGCAATCGATCAAAAAACAATGTCTTCCGATGATGAAGGTTCCATGTGTTTCAGTAGCCGAGCAAACAGCCGTCAAAGACGCACCCGTCACCCTCCTCTAAGTCGACAGACAGAAAGAAAATCGAGTCGTGATTGAGGCAAGTGCGACGATTGATTGTGGAAAGCCAACCTTCACAGTTGAAGCGAAACCAAAGCTTAACATCAAAGATGGATTCATCCGCATTGATCACAGCGAATTACCTGGATACTACTTGTGCCCATCAATGAAGACAGTGAACAGAATAACCATGCCAGCGATCATGGTTTAGAAAGCGGTGTACGAGATGAGGGGCTGGCGGCGTTTATCAAAATAAAAAGACGGGCTTAACAAAAATTAAGGATGATCCATACGGTGCAGTCAAATTGACGACTGACGAAGCAATTAAAATGATTGCCGCCCAACATTCGTACTCCGTGGTCTTGGAATTCCTGTAACAAAGGTGAAAAACTATATTGATGCATACTTGAAGAAAAATAGTGTTATGTAAGAACGGTAATTAATGATTGCCTTCGAGAGTGACGTTTTTATGACCTGTAAGCAAGGTTGGACGATTTCAATCGATACTAGGACAACAAAATATCATAAATTCTCTTATATTTTTAAACTTGGGCATGTGAAAAAATCATGATTCCCGATCGTGATCATGATCACCAATGAGGCGTTGGAACGTCTGTACATTGACATTGAAGGAGAAGCTGGTTTTTCGAAGCCTGCTGTACTGTATAGGAAGGCTCGGACTAGTGGTTTGAAAAGTACTCATAAAAAGTGGAGGAATTTCTGGAAGCTCAACCTTCGTACACTCACTTCCGCCCACTAGTAAAAAAGAATTTCAAACGAAATAAACTAAGACCAAAGGCACTTCATGAATCCTGGTATGGCTGTGTGTGCTTTTTTAATTGCCAATGTCAATCCTTCTTTCCTTACAAGGTTAATTGACCTTGCTCACATTCCTAGTGATGTGAAATCTGGTCAGAATAAATTTATTTTGATTGTCACTGATGCCCTGTCGAGGTAGGTTTTTGAGCGTCCTTGCTCCTAACTCAAAGCCTTTTTCTTTTATCGATCAACCATTTCTAGACAAGGGTACGCTGAATTATTAATATCTCGCAAAGCCAAAACTGTAACCCAAAAATTCGAAGATATCATGACCGATGTAGGGTTTAAGCCACGCACTGTCGTCGCTGACGCTGGTATCTAGTCTTTATAAATTCTATAGTAGGAGACTGTCTGTTTTTACTTAGCTTGGAATACATGAGTTAGAGCAAAGGGTCTGGTTCAGATCTCCCTGCTAAAGACAAAATGTGACGTGAGTTCATATTTAGGGACTGAATTTTTGAATAACATCTTTCAAGACATGTTACAACGACACAACATTACTTGCAAACCGAGTAGTTTGACTAATCCGTCAAAAAGGTTTTTAGCTGACCCAGCTATCAAGAATTTGATGCGCCGACTTTACAAGGTATCCACAGAACAAAACATTAAACGACTAGATCAAGAATTATTGAACCAGGTTCTCATAGGCCTGAACTCACGAAAAATGAAGTCACTTAAAGGTTGTTCACCGAATGAAATTACTGTTGATAATCAAAAAACACTGTTCGAGGAGCAGCGTCACGATGACAAAGCACAAGGCACGAACCAATTTCATCTGACGATTGGCACACGTGTTATCAAACGACTACCACCTAAGCAATTTCAAAAAAGCTATAAAGGCGCTGTCAAAAGTTGTGAGGAACCAGAAATATTTCGAGTGGCGTCAGTGTTAGAGCCCAGGATGGTGGTGTTCCTGTCTACAAACTGGAGGATCGGTTTGGTGAGCCAATTCTGGCATTTTTTTATAAGGACCAGCTGATTGAGGTTTCTTAATGTTAATTTTTTGGTTGAATAACTTACAACGCGGTGTTAATTTTCCGGGCAGTGAACTATTAGCAGAATAAAACATCCTTCTCTAATTAAATTTTAAAAGTCGCGTCCGCTAAGTGGAAGCGTATATGGGTGGGGTAACTTTAGCTTTACCAGACGTCGTTTTATATCTAAAAAGCAATCTTGTTCAACCTGTTTTATTCGGCGCTGTCTCTGATTCTGTCTTTGCATCTGTCGCTTTGAACGAGATCGAACAGGGCCAAACCAAGAGACGAGTACATTTTAAAAAATTTTTCAAGCTCTATCGACTTTAAACTGTGGTCTGGTCCCCATCAACAAATTATTGTATCTTTAATCAAGGCTGACGGCACACCAGTAATCTGTGACTCGTTAACTGTTACCCTGGCTTTTTATGACGACAATTAAACGATTTTCTATTATTTCTGTGAAACAAGGTGTTAAAAGAATCATCTTGATCCCATTGAACAATTCTTATTCAGTCCATAGCACCCTGGCAAAACAAAACAGAAAGAAAACCTTAAACAGGGACATCTAAGCCGAAGAAACAGGGGAAAAGAAAGAAATTGAAGTAAAAACCAGCTCCAAAAACAAGGGTCATTCAGAAAGCAAATCTGAAAGACACTAATTTATTCATTTTAAAATAAAAACATGAATTCAAGTCTTTCTTACAAAGTTCAACGATGCGTTTTATCCCCTTTTGATTGATTTTCTCTACCATTACTCTCAACTGCTCTGCGTGAGAGCAAGTTGATAAAAATCCCGGCCAACATAAATTGTCCCTCTTTTTTGTCATTCTCTGATCAAAAATTAGTTTTTTCGTATGCTGGAAGCAGCAACTCGTACGTTGCAAATAATTTTCTTCCACATTTGGAATTCCAAATTGTCAAATCTGATGGTTCAGCGTTAGCATCTACTGATAAACCAGTAACTCGATAAATTGTTGGAGTAAAGCAGGTGGGTTTAGTACCTTGTTTACACTGTTTCAATTTTTAGTTAGGGTTTAAGGAAGTCAGGGATTGTTTCGTGATCAAAATCATATCAGTGTTGCTTTCAGATAAACATAGGCATATCTAAATTTAGCTGTCTAGAGAAGAGATGAGAGAATGTATTTTTAGTGCTCGAAATTGATGATGTGGAAGTTTTAAGCTGTGTCAATTATGGTTAGTGCTGCTATATTTCGACCTACAGCCTTATGAATGAAGAAGAACATTTGAGATTGGATGACACCGAATTATTACTTTAAGAAAGCGGCAACCCAGACAGTTTCCTCGAGGACAACATGGTTCAATGTATCATTAAATACACCAGTTCAGAAGTGGTTGACCTCTTTGGACGTTTTCGTTTGTTCCCACTTAAAGGGGATAGATATTTTCCTAATGACACACGCATCCAAGTCTCACTTCACAATTACCAACTAAAATTTTTAATCATGAGTAACGAAGAGAACACTGACTATAAGCTCGAAGTGCAAACGTGTGAAATGCTACTCATGACATTCGAAATGCGCGATAGTTTTTTACAAAGCGAACGGGGACTTTTCGCGAAAGGGCAACAGATACAATTTTCATACAGCGATTTTCAAATGTACATCTTGAACCTACATAGTGGTCTGAGAGATTTTACATCTCCGCAATATATCCTACACCAATATTCTGGTGAAGTATTCATTGGGTCTCGTTATAGAATCTGCCCTTGTTTGGGATTATAAAAAATCGCCAAAATATTTTCAAAATCATTCCGTTCAGCAATACACTTCGCGCAGAAATAATAAGGAGTATATATAGAGAGTAGCCCCTTCTGAAGTAGCAGATTCAGAATTTTTTTGTTTTAAGAACTTGGGATACCTCAATAGTAGAACAGGTTGTTAAATCAAAAGATCGGATCCAAACACTGTATCTCCTTTTTATATTTGGATAGTCGATACAACAGCTGAAAATGATGTAGCATGTGATAACTTTTATTCAAGCGCACCTGTAAATGCTGCACTACACATCAGCTGCACTTTTCCAACCGCTCTGCAACCGCACGTGTATGGTTGAAAGCCCCTGCATCATTGCTGTTGCTCCAGGCAAAATGCCTTCTATGTCAAATGCGCCAACTGATGTGAGTCAATTTTAAGTGGTCATATGATTCTATAGACATGTATATAGAAATGTCAAATAAAAATGTCCACTACAAGTTGTGGCGTTCTCTTTTTGACCATGTTTTTGGGGGAAATGGTTGATAGCTGTGAACTGTATTTACGAAGCCCATTTTTCCTTTTGTGTCTTGGTGCGTCAAGAAGTGGAAAAACCAGTACCATTATTCGCTTATTATGCTCGAAAATAGGATTTTAGACTAATTATACACGAAAAGGGTCTGTGGCTGCTCACCCCAATCAACGCCCAATTGAAGAATCAAAAACATATTGCCACGGTAATCACATCGCTCTCACCATCGCCTCAGGCTATGATGAAAATTTTATTAGAAATCTCTGTTTGTCACCAGAACAAAAGGACGACAATTCGGTTTTAATATGCGATGATGTTTTCAGCTCGCTGGATAGAAGTAATAGTATTCTAACAGACATGTGCTGCAATTACGCTTCGCATGCCTGCGACGTGATCGGGACTGCTCAATCGACTAGCTTCAAATCAGTAGCTTTTAGGCAGGTCATCCATTCATATTTCATATTTTCATATTTCCATATTTCTTAGTCTCCGACTTTCATCAAGCATTCGATATCTATCTGGCTTACTTATCCTCATATATGGACCTTTTTCAGTAGAAATCATTCATCGCTATTCATTTCCTCATACTTACTTCATTATTGATTGTAGACAAGAGACAAAGAAGCATCTCCGTGTAAGGCAGCACATTCCTGGTGACAATGAGACGGTTCATGTGTTTGTCATAGAATGAGTGGAAAACAAAGAGTGACAAGAACACAATGGTGCCGCAAACAGATTCCGATTTGCATTCCTTCGAAGAATTTTTCGAAAATCCGAAAGAAAAGCAGCTGGCTTCTGTGTTCATTGCCCAACTAAAACTACCAGAAAATTCTACTGTATGTTTCGTATCAATAAAGATGGTGATGTCGAATTAAGTTCAAAAACTGATGGAGTCTACATTCCAACAGATATAGCCTTTATAGATTTTTTATCATGGATAGTCAGCGAAGGGAGAAAACCTCGTCCTGTAGATATACTTGTTACTTTGTTACATTAACTACAGAATTTACCTGAAAAAATTTGAAGATATGTGTCTAAATAAAGCTTTTCCAGATGGCTTCTTCAGTAAAATCATCTCATTTTACAAAAAAGCAAATATTCATCGAGTGCAAAATCCCTATCAAGACAATATTGGAATGCCTGTTCGAAAATGGTGTGTTCGACGTTATTAACATAAAAAAATGTTGAAGAGGTGCGCACTTTGTCATGAACAGTTTTCAAACTAAGGTAAATTCGAATTTCGTGTTTCTTTTAGACACAAGGGCATAGAAATAACAAACTCTTGGTGATGTTTGATATCATTTGCGACAAGGAAGAAGTTGACCTTCTATGCTTTTTACTGTTCCACCTAGGCTTTAAACATAGCGCTCTTCGACTTGGCAGCAATCATCTTTGTTGAATTCAAATTGACAATGTACTTGAGTGTATGTTAATATGTTTATGCACAATGAAATTTTATCCTGTTTGGATATACTAGTGATTATGTATACCTACCCTGTTTAGAGAAACCTGTCTCTTAGACATCTCATTCGTTAGTAACCTTTTTCAGGACCAATGTAATTTGTTTTTAGATACAATGGTTGCAGTCGTTGAGACTATACTCAAAGATGATGAAATTTCGACTTTCAGAAAACTGATTCAGGAAAAGGATGGCCGACAACTAAACAAATTATGGTTCAAGATACAGACTCTTTTTTTATTTGTCTTTTTCAAAAGGCCCCTTGTTGTATCGAAGGTACATTCTATGAAGCTGAAAAGAGGCATATGGGTAGCAATTTTCTAAAATTATGGACTAGTGCTATGTTGACCATCACAAATCGGGTATAAGGTAATCTACCACTACTACTACTGCTACCACAATATAGCGCAGTCAGTTTTGTTATGTCCACTTCCACAAATTTATAGACAAGTACTCGATTTATGCGCTAATGAGTTTTAGAGATATTTACAAACAAATTTTCGATGACAGTTTGGACAGAAACGCAAGATAAATATACCCTGATAGATATTGATGGCCAATTTTTTTAAACACCATGTGCCGAAAAATTTGCGAGTTTTACGAAGCTTTATATTTTGATTCGAATCGTTTTGATGACAAAAATGCCTATATTTTAATTTTGACCATTCATGATCTTGATTTGATAGATTCTAAATAGACTAAGTTTATGCCCGAAAGTGTTGTGAGCGAAGTTTGAAGAATTGACAGTTTTGTTTGGTTTTTTCTGACATTTTTTCGAATGATTGATTTTCAAATTATTTTGAGAGAATAACATTTTTAAAAATGTTTTTTGGATTGAATAATAAGAAAATGCCTATCGGGCGGGTTTAATTTTTAAAATTCCATACATTTTTGAAATAAAACATATTAAAGTTATATGAAGTGGTACATATATCACGCATGGCTCGATATGTTGGGAAAAAAGCAAAAAGAAGCCACATTGGGTTGAAATAGCCGCTTTTCTGCGCGCGCGTTTTTAATTTTAGATTGCTCCAGGTCGGAGCGATAAAAAGAACTGACAAAAAGGCTTTTTTAGTGAGAAAATCAATAAAATGGACAGCGCCTCGCAACCTCACTTAACGACAGGTATGATTGATCATGTGATCAATCGGTTTGGCCGAGTGATTAAAAGTCGGACTACTTAAGATACGATGGAAAAAGTTACGCAGGGGTTCGATTCCCTCTCTCAGTGGCTAAGTGTCATTTTTGTTTTTCAGAGACTTTGGGACCCTATAAGCAACTCAGCAGCCTTAACGCAACAATAATCCATCGTGAGAGTTGCTGCTACTATACTGCACATTTCAGAAACAGGAGGAGCCGAAGTTATAAAAATGACAATATGATAGCATATATATCACTCGACAAGGCTTGACGTGCAGAAAGAAGAAAAAGAGCAAAATAAACCCCCATAAGATTCGAATGTACGATTGCTAGCAGATAAAAAACGCATGATTAAATAGCAGTGGGATAAATAATTATATCGAGCAGCTAATTCTTCCGGCACCATGGGGAGTGAGAACGGCCAGGTATTCGGCTACAATAAAAAAAGCATTCAGAGGAAGAGTTTAAAGAAGAAACCGAGCATTTTTTCAGCGCGTATGCTAACCTATAGCCACCATAACCAATGGCTCTTGAGCCCCTTTTTGGAATGTTGCGCGAAGCATGAGCAAGCCTTCTTTGTTCGATGATAAATACCTGGGAAAACAAAACATTTTTCACATTATTTTAATCGTGTTAGAAAATAGAACATTACTGATAGCATATCAGAAAATGGCATTTTGTATGATAACATTGAAAAAATGGCGTATCCGTGATAACATAACATTAGAAAGAGCATATTAGAAATGGTGCATTCAGTGATAGCATACCAGAAATGACGGATGAGTGATAACATATCAGGCAGAGCATGTCAGTGATGCCGCGTCACAAAATGACATATCAGCAAAATATATCAGAAATATCATATCAGTGATGGCGTATCAGTGATATCATATCAGAAAATGCTACATCAGTAATGAAATATTAGAAAAATGACAGATCAGTGATGACGCATAAGAAAATGCTACATCCGTTGATGAGGTATTAGAAAAAGTGGCTAATCCTTCAACTGAGTTCGAGCGAGAGAAATGAAATAAACAATAAAAATCGACTTACGAGGCGCGCATGCCGCTCGAATGATCCCGCACGGATCAATGACGAGGAAGAATGAGCTATTGGTATAGTCTCAGAGCGGAATGCTGAACGTTGATGAAAGATTCAGTTCGCGCATTAGCAGAAAATGAGCCAGATCCGCTTTGACCACATCTAGAACATCGTCAGTCGATATGCGATACGGAATACTGTGACACAGGGTCTGATCCAAAAAAACCTGGAAAAAACATTATTGATTATGCTCCAAATGCGACAAAAAGCGTGAACAAAGCAAGAAAAGAAACAAAAACGCACCAAAAGCTCGCTAAGATAATGCGGTTTGAAGTGAAATGAATTTAATTTCGTTTTCCCGCAACGATAGCCCGCTACGGGATCGAAAACAGAGTCAGCCCATCGGGGCATCGACCTATCGAAAAAAGCCAATATAGATTGGCAAAAAGGGGCCTTTCCAAAAAATACAAAAGAGCTCACCTCTGGAAATTTCTGCATTCGCAGCCGTATCATCCTTCGATATAAGAATCATTCTGATGTCTAACCTTGGGAAGTGATAATGCGAGCCGGTTGTGTTAAGCAAATGATGTTGTTGCGCGAGGGCTTGCAGACGAAGCCGATAACAAGACACCATCATCCTAAAACCCGTAAAAAGAGCAATTATGCGTAGCCGCGGAAAAAATTGGGCAACTTATTTGGAAAATATCTTGCAAAGGACCGAGGTTGCTTTGTTTTTTGAACAGCGGAAAGGAAAAGTACAACTTACTTTGCTTCCAAGACTTGAAACTGATAGTTATCAACCGAGCTATCCGCCATTAGAATGAAATTGCTGGGATTGAGCGATAGCTGATATCTGGGAGAAATGAGGGATGGTATTATATGGTTTGCCGTGCAGACACAAGAAAACGTACCTGAACGAAGTGGAAGGTGGAAAGAATCTGGGCGCCAGCGAAGTCTCGTCGATCAAACGTCCCAACAATGTGACCACATTCGACGAGGCAAACATGCTCGCGCGTTGACGTGAGTTAGAACTCATACCTGAGCCGTCCTAGTTGTCGATAGTGTAGGCGTCAATCTCGACGTCGGGAAGGAATAAACTAGTGGACAACAGAAAACGCTTCGTCGAATCGCTAAAATGACATATCTCTTTTTGCTATTATTTTTAAAACCGGCGATGAAATTGGCGTTTTTCTCGCACCTACCTCGAGTTACAAAAGGCTTAAAGAAACTTTGATAATGATGATTGTTGGATGTTGAAGCTAGAAAGGGAAGGGACGTAAAATGATTTTTTCGCTTTCACAAAAAAAGCTCGAGGATGCTTAGCTCACCCGTTAGCAGCTGCTCGTTTCCGTAAAGGGCGCACCGTTTAATCATGGTGTTTAGCAAAAACGGAATAGTGCCGACCCAAAAATGAAAATTGGCGTAGAATTTGAGAAAAATTATTGAAATCTTCCCACCTTATCAGTAGGTCAAAGCTTGCTTCCGTCGTCTCGAACCATTTGCACTTTGAACATGAAAAACCTGTCGAACAGACTGACTGATAAATTTGAACTGCTGGAAAATTCCAAAAAAAAATCAATCGTCCTGGAACTCTAAATAACGCGAATCTCTTAGCACATTAGATTAGCAAACAAATTTAAATTGAATCATACTTTGATGGAAAATACTGAAGACCAAGACCTCGATTCCAATGACTGAGATTCGACATCCTGCTGCTTGGGTGGTGTGCTGTAGAAAAAGTGAATCGAGTCAGTCCCCATGAGAAATCAAACAACTGAATAAAAGCTCACCTATAGATTAGCTGATTCAAACTTGCGACAAATCCAGTAAAATTAGAAAAAAATTCTAAATTAAATTTCTACTAGTAGATGCAACAGTCTCACGATTTTGATGGTGATGATGATGATAATAAGTACAGTATCTTCGTCCTTGTTGGAAAATAAATCGGCACGAAACTTGTCAATGTGAAGACGCCTTCCAATCGCTGCGTGAGGGGTATGAGTAGTGGAATCACTAACAGCAATGGGCCTTTCTTCTCCACGCCTGCTTGTCGGTCGTTGATAATGTCGTTGCTGATATTAAGAATCGAAACCAGAACTGGAAGCTTTATCACTTCGAAGACGATTATAAGTATTTTCTTCTCAGTCGCGTTAAGAATACTGAATAGCTAATCGATTTAGTAGTGGTCGATTCGGTTGTGGTCTAGGCTCACGTTGGGGGTCAAGATGGGGAGAGACGGCTCTTCTATCTTGCAACGCGCACGTCGAAGTCCCTAATGTCGAGGCTTGCTTCTTCACAGGCTGGGAACGTTTCCTTTTAGTCCTCCTGCGTGAATGCTTCCTTATGGAATGCGTATATGTAATGCAGATCTCTCTCTCCTTCTTCTTTTTCTTCCTCCTTCTTCTACGTTAACAAACTTCTTAAAAAAAATCTACATTTTGGAGTTTTGCGGATGCGCTTTCGATTCCATGCTTTAGAAGAGAGGCATTTTACATTTTCTCTCGACCAGAGGCATTGGCGCTCAGCTGGCCGAGGCCAAGGTTCTCAAGTCGAAAAGAGTAATTTACAAGTAAGTCTTCCGCCAGACGCGTGCTGACGAATTTTTATTCATTTTCTTGAATTTTTTAGATATTGAAGCACGCATACGCGGGACAATATACGGAAACCTCTGCCCAACATTCAGCGATTGATCAACGAGACTCCGAGTAGAGTTTTCTCTCTAAATTTGTCTCCCGCTCAAGCGTGGTCTGATCTGGAACGCAAAGGTTGTTTAGTCGCTCAGTTCCAATTCCAGAAGCGATGAGCCGAATTCGAAAAATTAGGATACCCTGAAAATTTTTTTTTTTGACACAACGATGTCGTGAAATTGCAGCAAGATCAATTTGCTGGAAAAAAAGGCACAAAAGAAGATCCCAAGGACAAGTTTGGACAGTTGTGAAACGTAGTGAAATGTAGTGAACTTTGGACAGTAGTGAAACGCCTGCCGACCATTCCTCACACTTATAAGCTTCAAGATTCCGCCAGCCAGTGAGTAGCCTTTTTTTATTGCCCGTTTTTCTGTTGAGGAGAAAATTGATTCCTCGAAATAAGCCGGGCTTAAATGGATCCTGTAATGGCGGCCCGCCCGCCGCTCTCATAGAATGGCCTACTGTAGAAAGGGGTGAATTGAGGCTTGCCAGTTTTCTCGCGCGGCCTCGTTGTTTCTTCTCGATAGAAAATTGCGGATGGTAGTCGAGTTGGTTTCGGGTGGGCCAAAATTGCGAGGCAAAACTAATGAAGCACTGCAACGAGAAAAATCGGTTCCTTCATTTTGAAATTTCGATCGAGATACAAAATGAGAAACAGTATGATTCTTCATTAATTTGTCTCGGCGGGAATGCTCAGATTATCACAGCTGGCTGGGCTAAAATTTATCAAGGCTTTTCTCCATAAGCCCACGAATTATGACATTATTTTCAACAAAAGGACTGATAGCGATGTTATCTTGACAGTCGTCATTAATGAACCCAGTTTGCTTGGTGATATTCCACGAATAGCTGATGCGCATTTCGAAGCGTTCAATCGGCCAGCTTGGACTCCGGGAATACCGGACCTACTGATGCGAATGCGTGAAGTGTGGTGTGTCGAGCATTTGAATCGTGCGGATTTCGCATCATTGCCTTGCGATGATTGGGGTATTGATTTCTTCTACAAAAGGTGTTTCTGGTGGGTTTTTATCAGTTTTTTTTCAGGTTTTTCTATTTATGTTTCTGGTGGATTTTTTTTGAATGGCTGCAGTGTCTGGGAATGTAGACAAAGCTCGTTCGGAAGGTATTTGTGAGAAACGCATCCCTACGTCTGTACCTCTTTTTGTCGGAACAACATCCAGAACTCCAAAGTCGGCCATAGCCATTTGGCAAGCTAAAATTGAAGCATTCGAGTTGAAATTTTTGCCTATTTAAAATTTTTACCTTTTTTTTGAGTATAAATTGGTGGTGGTTTATTACTTTGAAACGATTAACTGTCAGGGCCATTCCTACTACCCCCTCGAACATTTTTAAAGTTATTTATTCCCAGCCGGTGGCTGTCCTATGCGATCAGGTCGTGACGCGGCTAGTTGGTGGTAACGGGGTCGCGCAACCTATACTCGACGTGGCCATTTTGAAACCACCCTTCGACCACATTATTTTCGCATATTCGTATCAGGCTTCACCCCCAGTCATTACAGGATCGAACTCTGCTCTTCACACGGGACCAACTGTATTGGAATATATATACATTTCAGAGTAGACTCGCTGTTGCGTTTGGCTGATCCATTGTCGTCGTCGATAAAAATTGGTCTGTTTCCGACTGATGCGATTGAATACGGGAGTTTGGATCATTCACAGCGGCGAGCTCTCCCTTTTATGGCAGATTTCAAAACTGAATGGCGGCAATTATTAAAACTTCCAAGTCTGGTTTGGTAAAAGTTCGCGACGACGCTTTGCTACCATTAGCTGCTGCGTCTAAGAAGAAGGCGCCGACCAAAAGAAAACGTTCCCAGCCTGTGAAGAAGCAAGCCTCGACATTAGGGACTTCGACGTGCGCGTTGCAAGATAGAAGAGCTGTCTCTCCCCATCTTGACCCCCAACGTAAGCCTAGACCACAACCAAATCGACCACTACTGAATCGATTAGCTATTCAGTATTCTTAACGCGACTAAGAAGAAAATACTTATAATCGTCTTCGAAGTGATCAAGCTTCCAGTTCTGGTTTCGATTCTTAATATCAGCAACGACATTATCAACGACCGACAAGCAGGCGTGGAAAGGAAAGGCCCATTGCTGTTAGTGATTCCACTACTCATACCCCTTACGCAGCGATTGGAAGGCGTCTTCACATTGACAAGTTTCGTGCCAATTTATTTTCCGACAAGGACGAAGATACTCTACTTATTATCATCATCATCACTATCAAAATCGTGAGACTGTTGCATCTACTAGTAGACGGCAAACGCAAAAACTGGTGCAGAAGCGCAAAACGAAGAGGCAGAAAGATTATCTGCTAGATTACGAAGGTGATTACAAATCTGATCCCAAATCTGAAGACGAAGAGAAGCAAGAAATTGCGAGAATCAGCAGTGGCAGGCATCGTTTTACTGTAATTGAAGAAGAGGAAAAAGATCGAGCGAAGGAAGAAAAAAAACAAGAAAAATAATTGAGAATGAGACTGAGAAAACCAAGCGTCAAAATTGCCTGTGCGAAATCAAGTGGACAAGGCGTTCAAGCTCGAGTGGCTGCTTTAGGAGCTAAGGAATTGGCAACTTTGGCCACTAATTTTACTGGATTTGTGGCAAGTTTAAATCAGCTAATCTATAGGTGAGCTTTTATTCAGTTGTTTGCTTTCTCATGGGGACTGACTCAATCCACTTTTTCTACAGCACACCACCCAAGCAGCAGGATGTCGAATCTCAGTCATTGGAATTGAGGTCTTAGTCTTCGGTATTTTCCATCAAAGTATGATTCAATTTAAATTTGTTTGCTAATCTAATGTGCTAAGAGATTCGCGTTATTTAGAGTTCCAGGACGATTGATTTCTTTTTGGAACCTTCCAGCAGTTCAAATTTATCAGTCAGTCTGTTCGACAGGTTTTTCATGTTCAAAAGGCAAATGGTTCGAAGCGACGGAAGCAAGCTTTGACCTACTGATAAGGTGGGAAGATTTCAATAATTTTTCTCAAATTCTACGCCAATTTTCATTTTTGGGTCGGCACTATTCCGTTTTTGCTAAACACCATGATTAAACGGTGCGCCCTTTACGGAAACGAGCAGCTGCTAACGGGTGAGCTAAGCATCCTCGAGCTTTTTTTGTGAAAGCGAAAAAATCATTTTACGTCCCTTCCCTTTCTAGCTTCAACATCCAACAATCATCATTATCAAAGTTTCTTCAAGCCTTTTGTAACTCGAGGTAGGTGCGAGAAAAACGCCAATTTCATCGCCGGTTTTAAAAATAATAGCAAAAAGAGATATGTCATTTTAGCGATTCGACGAAGCGTTTTCTGTTGTCCACTAGTTTATTCCTTCCCGACGTCGAGATTGACGCCTACACTATCGACAACTAGGACGGCTCAGGTATGAGTTCTAACTCACGTCAACGCGCGAGCATGTTTGCCTCGTCGAATGTGGTCACATTGTTGGGACGTTTGATCGACGAGACTTCGCTGGCGCCCAGATTCTTTCCACCTTCCACTTTGTTCAGGTACGTTTTCTTGTGTCTGCACGGCAAACCATATAATACCATCCCTTATTTCTCCCAGATATCAGCTATCGCTCAATCCCAGCAATTTCATTCTAATGGCGGATAGCTCGGTTGATAACTATCAGTTTCAAGTCTTGGAAGCAAAGTAAGTTGTACTTTTCCTTTCCGCTGTTCAAAAAACAAAGCAACCTCGGTCCTTTGCAAGATATTTTTCAAATGAGTTGCCCAATTTTTTCCGCGGCTACGCATAATTGCGCTTTTTACGGGTTTTAGGATGATGGTGTCTTGTTATCGGCTTCGTCCGCAAGCCCTCGCGCAACAACATCATTTGCTTAACACAACCGGCTCGCATTATCACTTCCCAAGGTTAGACATCAGAATGATTCTTATATTGGAGGATGATACGGCTGCGAATGCAGAAATTTCCAGAGGTGAGCTCTTTTGTATTTTTTGGAAAGGCCCCTTTTCGCTAATCTATATTGGCTTTTTTCGATAGGTCGATGCCCCGATGGGCTGACTCTGTTTTCGATCCCGTAGCGGGCTATCGTTGCGGGAAAACGAAATTGAATTCATTTCACTTCAAACCGCATTATCTTAGCGAGCTTTTGGTGCGTTTTTGTTTCTTTTCTTGCTTTGTTCACGCTTTTTGTCGCATTTGGAGCATAATCAATAATGTTTTTTCCAGGTTTTTTTGGATCAGACCCTGTGTCACAGTATTCCGTATCGCATATCGACTGACGATGTTCTAGATGTGGTCAAAGCGAATTTGGCTCATTTTCTTCTAATGCCCGAACTGAATCTTTCATCAAAGTTCAGCATTCCGCTCTGAGACTATACCAATAGCTTATTCTTCCTCGTCATTGATCCGTGCGGGATCATTTGAGCGGCATGCGCGCCTCGTAAGTCGATTTTTATTGTTTATTTCATTTCTCTCGCTCGAACTCAGTTGAAGGATTAGCCATTTTTTCTAATACGTCATCAACGGATGTGGCATTTTCTTATGCGTCATCACTGATCTGTCATTTTTCTAATATTTCATTACTGATGTAGCATTTTCTGATATGATATCACTGATACGCCATCACTGATATGATATTTCTGATATATTTTGCTGATATGTCATTTTGTGACGCGGCATCACTGACATGCTCTGCCCGATATGTTATCACTCATCCGTCATTTCTGGTATGCTATCACTGAATGCACCATTTCTAATATGCTCTTTCTAATGTTATGTTATCACGGATACGCCATTTTTTTAATGTTACCATATAAAATGCCATTTTTTGTAATGCTATCGGTAATGTTCTATTTTCTAACACGATTAAAATAATGTGAAAAATGTTTTGTTTTTCCAGGTATTTATCATCGAACGAAGAAGGCTTGCTCATGCTTCGCGCAACATTCCAAAAAGTTGCTCAAGAGTCGTTGGCGATGGTGGCTATAGGGTAGCAAACGCGCTGAAAAAATGCTCGGTTAACTCTTCCTCTAAATGCTTTTTTGATTGTAGCCGAATATCTGGCCCTTCTCACTCTCCACGGTGCCAGAAGAATTAGCTGCTCGATTTAATTATTTATCCCACTGCTATTTAATTATGCTTTTTTTAACTGCTAGCAATCGTACATTCGAATCTTATGGGGGTTTATTTTGCTCTTTTTCTTCTTTCTGCACGTCGAGCCTTGTCGAGTGATATATATGCTATCATATTGTCATTTTGTATAACTTCGGCTCCTTTTGTTTCTGAAATGTGCAGTATAGTAGCAGCAACTCTCACGATGGATTATTGTTGCGTTAAGGCTGCTAAGTTGCTTATAGGGTCCCAAAGTCTCTGAAAAACAAAAATGACACAAAAAAGCGAATCGAGATGAAAGTACAGAAAAGGGTGATTGTGTCTTTCAATTTTACCTCGTTTACCGAAAAATATTTTTCCTAACTGCAAGAACTTGATTTAGGATCCTGGAGTGGCGAGCTAACCAGAGCTGATGCGCCATTCATTTTGTAGGAGTCAAACGGGTTAACAGTAGGCATTGTTTTTTTGACTCGACATCTGTCGGTTTTGAAAACTGTCTCGAGTTGAATCGTTGTAAATTCTTCAATATTTTTTGCTCCTGTGTCCTCTAAAAAAATGTGATTTCACAGGTTGTGATAAGGATGCATAGGTTATGTGGTCTGACAGGTTATGACAAAGACGCACAAAAGGTTGACACGGATAACTTGTAGTCTAGCCACCTACATGTAGACTGCACTATTGCGGTCAATCATGAAAATCAATGCTTACCAGAAAAGCTTTGTCTTGTCATGGTGCATGGCGCCGTCGCTGTAGATTTTAATCGCGTCTATTTTGACAAAAAATTCTTACACGATGTCGACATAAATAAATTGTTATCGAGCCAGAAGACAAGGCGATTATTTCTATGATGGATGAAATATATACGATTATAGTAATTGTCAGCGTCCTATCTTGATCTAGGGTAGTGTGAGGCGATGCGGGAGAATGTTCAATGGATTGCAAACCTTGGAGCTGGCTTTTTGTCATAAGTATTCTGGTGGTGTTGGTGGTGGTGGTGGTGGTGGTTGTGGAGGTGGTGATGGAGGTGGTAGTGGTGTGGGATGGTTAAGAGCTTTCATGAAAACTGAAAAAAAAGAAAAATATAAACTGAGATTAAAAAAGGTTCAATCAGTTTGTATGAGCTATAGTATATATGTGAGTGAGTAAGTAAGTAAGCAAGTGAACTCACGTTGGTTGGAGTGATACTTGTCCGGACTGTTGCAGTCCGCTAAATTGTTGGTAGTTGTGAGTGATAGCACCACTAAATGTGCGGAAAAGTTGAGATTCGCAGAATACTTGACAATTAGAATCATTTAAATTTGAATTCAATCGAGTTGCAGCCGGAAGTATTTCTTGTATGTTGCAAGTTGACTGGGATGCATCAGAAATTCAGAAAAAATAGCGGATGGATTTTGGCACGTCAAATACTGTGATCTGTCAATGATCAGACCACCGCTGCACTTGAGCGTGATATCCGCTTCGAACATCAAACTAATGCACTCGCATTTTTTCGATAGACAATCAAAATTATTATCAAAAGAAAATATTAAAGACCTAATTGCCTGAATGCTACAACTGATCACGAAAATAATCAAGAATAAGCTGGTCATTTCAAAAAATTGATACGTTTTTTTCGAAAAATCTGATAAAACAAAAAGTTTCCAAAATTTATCCATCTATCGATCGCTTGCGAAACCCACGCAAAATATCACGTTATCGCTCATAAAATAACAAATACGCAGCAAGGATGCTTGCAAAACGCAAAAACCACTTACATAAATCGAAAACAGAAACAATAACAACAACAACAGCACAATACAAATAAGTACAACTCAATTTTCACGCGCTGTTTCCGCTATCCCTATTTTGCATACGTGATGCACACCTAGACCTGCGCACCTGTTTGGATAATTTATGCTCCAGAGAGCCAGAAACTGGAGGAGATAAAGCGAACGTCAACGCCCCCATCGCACTCGTATTCTTTTGCATCCAACAGGAAACGACATTCCTCGAAAATGTATTACAAAAACCCCTTGGGATTTATTCAGGTTCGATTAGGAGAGGAGTCCACACTGGATTTATCACCCGCACCCTCGACATATGCGTCAATAGGATAAAAAATATCGTTCAAAAATGCACTGATTTAAAAATCGATTTTTTTTCCGACCGCCAAAATTGGTTTAAAAAGGTTTTTTCATTGTCAAAACTGATGACAACAAACAACGGAAGTCCGCCAGAATTGTTAGCTAGCATCATATCCTCGAATCGACTCGTATATTTCTCTGAGGGGTTCATTAGATGCAAAATATTAGTCTCCAAACATTTTTCTAAAATTGAGATCTTGTTCTCGATACTTCTACGTTTCATCCACAACTTGAATAAAGCTGAAGCGAGATCGTGTGCAGCCCCCCCTCAGAACTAAACACTCACGCGTGCCATCTTTTAGCTTCTCCTCTACTCGACTGCAAAATAAGCCATTCAGGGCCTTAAAAAAGTCAAGTTTCATTTTATCGTTAATGAAAAAAAAACTCGTCTCAATTTGTCAATAGACTCGTCTGGAGAAAGACAACGAAAAACTTCTTCAATATCTCGGGCTTGCTTATGAGAAAATCTAAAAAACTGATATAGACTTAGATTGGATAACGCGGAAGTAAAAGATTGTTGAATAGATTCGTCTAACTGACACTATTCGATATATAGAAACTTGGAAAAAACCAGCGCTTCTACCTTCTTCTCATTTAGTAAAATTCCATGAATCGAAAACTGCAGAAGATTTGAACTCAAAATTTGCCGCGCGAGCTGCGATAAGACGATTGATATTGTTTTCTGATCGTCGCATTGTCCCGAATCCACTCGCTGATCGTGTGGTTCGATTGATTGACATTCAAACTCGTAATAGTATCCAGTTCCTCCCGAAGAAGTTTGGCCCCGCTTCTATGCGTCGATTTGGCTCCAAGTTAAACCCAAAATTGATTTACAATCTCCAAGATGTCCTGAAAAAAAATGGGGCATGAAACTACGATTCTCAAAATTAATTTTTAACTTATCTTACCCGCAATTGTTTTGGTGAAAATTCGGGAAGGATCAAACGGGCATTGGTAATACATTGATTGATAGCGGGACGATATATTTTGATCTCCAGCACACGATCGTTTAATCCTACATGGCACCCCTTCCAGGTCTTTTTCACCCAATACAAAGTGGTTTTCTTGCGCAGAAAGATCACTCCAAATAATAAACAAAACCACTTTTTAACAGCAATTAGGGAGGATTTTTTCAAGATTCCACAAGACGATAAAAATTAGCAACTTACTGGTCCATTTGGGTGCCCGAATTGTGATCCAGCGGGTCTCCCGCAACGTCCTCACCAGCAAACCAATCCATAAGCGCATTGGTGGTCATCGTCGTCGATTGACGTGAGGAGCTGGCTAAGATGACAGTGTCCTCGTCTGGTTGGCGTTGTTTTTGCTTATAAAATTGTTGATTATTCCGCGTCATTGTCGGATTTTCCAACGCCTCTTCGTCCTCCCCGCGGATGGCCAGCAGTATCTGCGAGTTGAATGGGTTCGACGACGGCGGACGCAATGTCGAAGCAACAGTTGCAACAGGAGCTGCAGACTTCGATATCGGAATAATTTTAGGACCTAATGTAGATGAAGGGTCGACTGTCATCGCAATGTTTGGGTCCCGTATTTGATCCAACGGTCGCTTCCTCGACAAAAGTTGCTGCTGCTGCTGATCTGAAGATGAGCAACGGGGCGACGCCATATTGTTTCGCTTCGTTCAAAAATGAGGAATTGCCTTTAACGATAGATATTGATGAATCTTGGTCTAAACAAAATTTCTCCCAAGCACTCTTTCCCTTTCTTCTGTCCAAACACAAATATTCCGTTGGCGCGATCGACGGAACGTTCGATTAGAATTATTGAATGAATTGACTTTGACTCGGCCAGTTCTTGACAACGAAGTTTTAATCGATCTGAAATCAGCGATAAATCTGAACTTCGCCCAGCTAAATCATGTCGGAGCAGTGCCTCATCATTATCTGGATCAGAAACAAAACAAATTAATTCGTGTAAAGTGAAAGAGGACATATACGTGCAGTTTTATGAGCGGACCTTGAATAAGCAAATCGACACTGCACTACCAGATCTGACAATCGAACGAACAAGCAACTGACGAATAAACTTTCGGGGATGAAAACGGGCTGTTTTATAGCCAGCTGATTGGCCGTGAGCAAGGCGTGAGGCGTGGCTAGGCGAGCAGTCCAGCTTCATTGCGACACCTCTTTGTCCAGACGTCGTGTCCATTTTTATGGCTACGCTGACACGTGACGTTAACCAGCGACCGATTGTTTAAAAAAACCTGAAACGCGTCCTCTGTTAGTGGACACGCATCTGTTTGCAATAAAACCATAATGGAGAGACAAAGCATGGACCCGTTCTGTTCAGTCTCATCCGGACACTGACATCTGTCTCCGATGCAAGCCTGAAAGGAAATCGAAGCATTCCGTACAATAAATTAAGTAAAATGCTGGCATGACTCACGCAAACAGTCCAGCACACATCTGTCCAAAATAGGACGCTTGGTACTGAAGAAAACCTAGCCACCAGACGATCCTAATTGACCAAGCGTGCCTCAGCTGTTTTTTTGTCGTTCTCACGCCTCTTGAAAGACTGCTAGACGCAAAATTTTGAAAATTATTGAACAGTAAAAAAAAAAATCTCAAAAAATCCTTACAGTAATACACATGGAACTTGCACAATACTCTTTATCTTTCCATTTTTTACAACACTTATCATGGGACACGGTACCATCAGCCAGTGTTTTAAATTTACACTCACATCCATGTTCACACAACTTTACACGTTTGCACGAACCTTCAAAATAATCTGAATCCCCGTAGTCCATTCCATTTTTATAATATTTTCCACAAAATTTTTTTCTCAATTCTATTTCTTGCTTATTTCGTTCGCAAATAGGGATCCCGCCATATTTAAGCTTATCAAATGTGTGATAAGCCGTGTGATCTTTTCTTTTTCCGTTCTTATAGGCATCGCACTATTGGTACTCCCCACCATTGTTTGGAATTTCTTCCAAGTGGTCTGTGGCGTCGCATATCCTGGGCGCTGGTGGAACCCGTTCTGAAAATCCGAGATATCCAAGTCATCTCTGCAGTTTTTTTTCCCGCACTTTTTAACAGCGACACTCCCTCCACGTGACTTAGAGTATGTTCACCGTTACATCCTAATACACAAAAGAGACCACCACGATTGGCAAAGTTATTGCGAGTTTTGTGAGGCGGCAGTTCTTTTTAAAAAAATGTACGAGTCAATTCGAAAAGTCGTTTTAAAGTAGGTGGGTTGGTATCCGGATAAGGACTCATCTTCACTCGAATTACTACGTTCACCAAATTTCTCCTTAAAAGGATTTGCTTCTGATTTTTAAATTAAAAAGATTTTTTTTTCGTTTTTCTGTTATCATGTTTCATAATCAACCTTATTCATTAGCACTTATTCAACCTGCAGGCGCCGTCCAGACGTCCTCCTTGACTTTTTCTTGCAAGGCTTAACTAATCACCCGGTTACAGTATCTGGGGCTAATATAGACTCAATTAAAGCTCCAATTATCACACACCTTCTAGTGCATACGCTCCACGAACCGAGAAAGTGAATGACCGAAAATCGATTCCACGCAATGCTCCAAAAAATGTTCGTGAAAATGCACGAGAAAGAAAGCGAGTCCATACTTTCGATCATGTAAAAACCAGTTGGTGGATGAAGCAAGCGAGAAATCCTACAAAACGCTATGAAACGGTTGACCGAACTCAATGAAACATATTGGTCCAGCTCCACCGACATATTTTCCTTGGACGAAACTCGTGAGTGATCGAATTTTCAAAAACTTTCAACTTGTGTCACTGACGGCGCTATACCCTCGGTAGTGTTCCTGCGACCCGACCAGTGTTTGTTTTTCTGACCCAATCCTGACCTTGACCAAGCCTTAAAAACCAACTTCCCTAACCTAGCCCCGACAATAATTTTAACCAAGAGTCGGTCACTCGATCAGTTGGGCTCTTAATAGGATTCTAACCTTGATCTTGAGGTCATGCTCATGTTCATATTTTACCACATCACCAAACGCTTATGCGCACTCGAGGGTGAAGGGACACATTTCACACGAGATGATATACAAACCCGCGAGTTGAACACTCGCCCGTAACTGCGCACCTGGCGTGAGACGCAGACGCCTTATCCACTAGACCATTTCTAAGACTAAGCCCCAACATACCTCTAACTTTCCGCAAATGCTTAAAGAAATACTAGCTATCCTCTCCGTCAATAATATCGTAAAAATCCGAATAAGAATACGAAAGCAAAGTTTTGCCGTCAATATTCTTTTCTCGAAATACTGTACAGTATTTCTCATATATCAACTAGCCACTCAACAACGTTGTCCAGTGTCCACGTTTCGCCGTTTTCATGGTCTCGTTTACTTTTGTTATCCATTCTTTTGACATACGAATTGTGCTCGATGCTGAAGTTTAGTTGAGCACACTTACTTGTGTACAAGTGCTGGTACGTTCCCGCAGTGGTCTTCGACTCAAACTCAAACACATCTATTCCAGCCAACATAACATTTTCTTTTTCGCCCCACTTAATTTTTTCTTGGGCAGCTACTAAATTATGTTGTTCTACAGATCTGATCTGATCTTATTCATGTTTCCGTCCACTTTTCAGGACGTTTTGGTACGGATCGAATAACAGGTTTTTCGTTGTTCGCCACGAACTGTTGTTAGCGTGCAGGGCTTGTCGACACATTTGCCCAATCTTGCAAAATGGCCTCTGCAACTTGGCCCACATTAGCGTGCCAGGAGAAGGTCGAGTGGGACCAACAGGCTGCAGAGTTGCGTCAACAACAAATGCAAGCACCACAGCAAACAAGGGATCAGCAGGAGTGGCAGCTGCAACCTTTGACCAAAGCACACTCAATAGGAGCCTTCGAGCCCCCGTACGACATGGCTGAAGCAGCTTGGCCAGTTTTGGGGAGTCAGGAGTGGGATGGTGAATACAATAATCACCCCAGCGCCGCCGCAAGTATGTTAGTATCTAGTATGAAGTACACGTGCACACGCATCGTGCTTCAGCAATGCGTGATATGAACCAAAGCGCCGCGCATCAAGGTCATCAATGTTTTTTAGCTCTACGCAGCTACCCTACACAAAGACACATGAAACAGGCATTCGAGACTGTCGGGTTTGCGACTGGTCTTGTTAGGTGGTCCTTTTCTCGGGTGGTCAAATCAATTCAAAAACCATTTTTAGCGAGTTGGGTGGTTCACAAAACCAATTTTACTTTTTACAAAAATCCCATCGGTGTTATCAAAGAAATAATCATTATTCGGATAGATCCGGGTTAAAAGATTTTCTGCGGTCGCCGTGTGCAAAATGTGTGCAGTGTTGTCTACCGATTTTTGACGATCGAGAATTTGTAGGATCGGAAATCAGAAATAATAATACAGGTGATACTTGTGTTTGCTAAATCTTTTTTCTAGTATATTTTGCAGTCGTTGTTATCATAAAAATGCAATCAATTAGTGTGTTTTGTACCCAAATAACTGATCTTTAGAAAGAAGGGGACTTCTGAACTTGGTCTATCAGAACTCAAAGAGCGGATAGAATGTGATAGGACACTTGTTGCAGGATAGGAAACGGTCATATTCAAAGCAGCACAATTCATATTAAAATCTGGGCGAAGCCATGCATTTGATTCGACAGTTTTCTTAAATTTCTATCGGCTTCATCAATGTAGGACGCATCCACGTCATCCTTCCACGTAAAAAGTAACCAACCAACGCAATAAACACCGCAATCAATAAAGCTAAAAATAGGGAAATCATAAGTATGTCCTTAAAAGAAAATCTGCCGCCATCCGATTCATTCACATTCTTGACTGTACTCGAAGGGCTGGCAGTAAGAACGGTACGACCGACATCTTCCTTCGAGCCGTGATGTATCTTTGACGATTGTTCCACGCACGGGTACTCGGAGCGAATAATGTGTTGCTCGGCCAGTGTAGCGTGTGCTGCTAAGGGGAATCGTGCCATCGTATTCGCTCCTCGTTCCGTTGACGAATTAGCCGAGGTTAGGCGTGCGATGAGAAAGATTAAGAGCAACTTTGTCCGACTTATTTCTTCGAGTAGGTCAGCTTCAATTCTTGGCTTTACATCTAGTGCTCCTATAAGGAAAAATCTATCGCGTACGAATTTAAAAACCCGTGACTAAGACAGAGCCCCTCGCTATTATGAGATAGTATTTTTCACCTCTTACCAAAACTAGCTAATTTTCTCAAATTTTGTTGAATATTTAATTTCAAACTGAGAAAAGTCCTTAGTAGCCATATCCGGTCGCTAGGGGATGGACGCGCGCGACACCCCAGCCAGCTAGTTTTTCAAAATTTTAAATTCGAAGCCGGCTCGGCGTGGGGGGGGGGTCGCCATATTAATTAACTTTTTTAATCGATTAATAAATTACCTCGCCAGCCGGCGAGGTGGGGGCGGCTAGCCGGCTTAATGACGTCACGCGAGCCCGCGCGCGGCCGACCAATCAGAATCGAGGGGCGTGGCCTAGCGGTCACGTGACTCCGCCCATCAGCCAATCAGATGTAATAGAGGGCTAACGTGCAAAAATAAGGTAGTCTCTTTGATACGAATACACTACTGACCCTGACTTTGACTAGGGTTTTGACAGGATTCTGACTTTAGCCTTAAGGTCATTTCTAACACTAACGTGAAAATGTCCCACCCTGGCAGGTGCCAGCTCAGTTTTCATTATTCGATGTTTGTGCTTCAAAGAATGCAAAATCCTGTCTAGCCTTTCTACATGCAATGCTGCTTGCCTGAATTTGCATTGTGTTACTTCGGCATTGATTCATTTTCGAATTGTTTTCTTTTGCAAAATCACGGATTGAAGAGGAAGAGTCTGGCGCACGATTGAAATTATTGTCTGGTCTAGTTTTTCATAGAATGATCTTCGTTTTCGTCACGGCAAATCAAGTCAAGTCTATTTGTATCAAATAAAATGGAAAACGAGAAACAGCAGGAATAGTACCCACCATTGCCAGCTACTGTTTCTAATCAATCTGCAACAAAAAAAAGTTGCTGCAGTAACAAAATTCATGCGAAGAGAGAAACAAAGGTGATTATCAACCACACTCAGTCAAACTCACAATTACCTATTGAGCTCTAAGAGGAAGAAGCTGAACCAGCGAACCTAGCACAGGCTAGTTCGAAGAGCAGGTTTCCTTTTTCTTTTACGGCTATAGACATGCCAGATGAAACGCCTTCGCTGCCGATTCGCTGCAGAAGGAGAACGTTGCGCAGTGCTGCACAAAGAACACTTTCCTACTGTAGATATCTTCATTGAGTGCATGGGCGAATTTATACTGTAGCATTTTGTCTGGCTCGTGTTCACGTAAACTTGCGGATACGAGATGATCTGTTGATTCAAAGCAACAGGCTATCTAGTTTGGTTCGAGAGAAATGAGACAGCCCAGCAATTTTCTGTTTATTACTTGTTGAGCAACTTAATAGCCCACTCAAGGAGCATTGAAGGATAATCAACGTGGAACTTTTTCTGTAATTTTCATGGAAAGCGCGCATCAACGTCATAAATAGAAGGAGATTCATGCTCATGACTACTGTATCTCATTATCAGTTTTCGGGCTTCGTTTGCAATAAAAAAAAAATTTCCATTGTAGCAACTGTGCGAATAATTATCTAGTTCACTTAGACCTTACATTCAATGCAAAGTAAGTCAACAACATTGCATGCAGTTCGCCAACTAACACCCGATGGTCACCATAGAAAAGTCCAGAACATTCACTGAGAATGCCTACTTTTTTATTTCCTTTTAAAGTTCATTTGAAAATTGTCTTTGCGGACCCAACCACGTGCTTTGTTGTCAGTTCTGTTCGCCAGGGTGCTATTGCGAAAAAGGAAGAAGCCCCAATTGTAATGTGTATAAGTGTGAAGCAGCAAGTCTGAGGTCATGGCGACGTATGGGCATGCTCAGTCACTGACATCTTATCATTGACACATGTGTCAGCGCATTGTATTCGATCAGTACAGCATGTGCAACAAGTCCTTGCCCCTCACAGCGCTAGTTATCGAGTTGTGCCCCACATGTATTCTCTTAAGTTAGTCCACGAGCACGTGTGTCTTTTGTAGAATCAAATGTGCTTACTTTGTATCAGAGTGGCATCACTCGCTGCCACGCTGGCTTGATCCACACAAGGGATCACGACGAGAGGATTTCACACGCAGTGCAGTGCGCGCAGATGCATTTCGATGCCAGGGTCTGCTGCTGTTTGAAATACTCTGCAGATTATGCCATATGCGGTGTAATGTATGAAGTATGATAAAGTATGATCTGCTCGCTACAGCACGGAAAACCAGATATCGACTTTTCTCATTTCGCACACTAACTATTTATTTCCACGATCATTTTCCACGCCGACGACCGCCGACAAACACTAGTGCAACCAACCCAGTATTTTACCACTAGATTACTTGCTTGACCTTCCACCCGATAGCAGCTGCGGCTCCTCTCCTCAAACTCGAGGTATTTGACATTCCCATATGGGCACCCACCGACCCTTTGACCTCCCTTCACTATTTTATTTTCCATTCGCCAAAAATTCATGAAGTGAAGCTGGGAAAGGAAGAACATGTGGTTTGATGTGCCTTTGGAGCAGGCACGTCCAGGCTGACAAAAAGTGATCGAGAAAGATCCTGCCTGGCTACCGGCTGCCCAAATGTGCTCGCGGCTTAAGGGCTCACAAGTAGACCATAACAGCTAGCCTCATTCATGTCACCAGCTCGAGGAAGGTGACTGCTAGAAGATGCTCTCATCTGCACTCATTGTATAGTGGAAATTCAGAGACTACTGTATGTTATGCAAAATGCAATTACCCAGGGCAGCACTTTTAATTTCACAATCTCCTGCTTTGGGCTGGCGTTTTAAAGAAAATGCAGCTTCGCTGGACTTTCTTGAAGCAATGAGGCACAGCGGGTTCCTGAACGCAGAGATGCACAGTTTTCCATGCTCGGCATTTTTGACCTGATGCATGGAATTTATGTGATGAATTAGTAGCTCCTCTTAATTAAATAAGGATTTGCTAATTTATCGTGAGAAGGAGCTTTTAGAGCCTTTGATAGAGATGTTTTCCGCATCTTTATTGAGCGGGTATCCAAAGCTAAACAGACAGGTCAAGGAGCTTATAGATGTAACACAGGCTTGAAATGGTGAACGCTCTGGAGGAACCTCGGAAGGCATCATTTTAACGTTTCACAGTTCAGCAAAAAGTTTTTCTTAGTCGTACTGGTTAGGCCCTACGACTAGAGGCTCAGCTCTTATCGTAAGTTTACAAGTTCTGTAGTCTGTCCTGTTGCATATTAAACAGTGATATGCGAGTGTCGGTGCGGAAATTAAAATCATGGCGATTTGAAGCAAGTGTACGTAATTTATAATGAATTGCTATCATAACTGCTCATGATCGAGTCAGCTTCATCGTTATGACTCGAACATAAAGGAATCATCCGTATATGTTGGGCAGACAAGCGTGGATGAGATCCAATTGGTATGTCGGTGCAAGCCCTCAGTGACGCTGCTTATAACACTGGAGCAATCAAATTTCTGTCGCCCTGTGTTAGTGGCATTGGATAATTTTGCCCTGATTCACATACCCTGCTTCGTTCAAGCAGATTTTTTATTTTTTTTGTGGCATTTGTTTCGCGCTTTGTAAACTCTGAGGCTCAATGCTACAATGTTGTGATTTTGTTGACTGCGATCCAGCTTATAATAAGCCACAGAAATATCCTGAAAGAAGTTCTTTTCAGGCTCCTAAACCATTTTGCTTTGTGCGAATGTTAACTGAGTACCTTCGAGGTCTGGCCAGCCGAGAGCAGGTACACCGTCTAGGCACATCGTCTAAACATTTCCCAGGCCGACATTTTTTTATGTGCTGAACGGGAGTGCACCTTTTGGGCTCTATCATCAATGAGTGAAAATATTATCGCCTCGGTGCCAAATGCTGTATTGTGAGATTATACCCTTAGCATTCTCAGAGAGCGAGTGAACATTTGACCAAATTGTGGCTAATAGCAAAGAGGTAACAATGCCTCAGTAAACTATGAAATGCGCATTCTCCGGGGTATAGATGACCTAATTCCATAAAAAAAAAGTGCCGCATTTACTTCTCGTGATTGATTATTATCATTAGCCACCCGTATTTCCCATAATGACATTTTCTAACAAAGATCTTTGCCATCTTCTCACTACGACTTCTTGAGTCTGTGCTGGAATCCTAGTCAGCATCAACCTAGATTTCAGTCAGAACAGGGAAGCCCTGCACAGAATTGGCGGCCGTCTTTTTAAGATCTTCACTTTTTCCCATATTCAAATCCTGGTCTTTTAGATTCTGCAAGTGAAGGCGGTATTCTTTACTGAAGTTGCATCAAAGCAGTGCGGCTCGAAGTTCCAATCAAAGTTCAAATCATTTAGATACAATCGCACAGCAAACTTCGACCAGTAGTGGGTGCTTAGCTCACACGTACAGTATATGTATATCTCGCGTTGAAGTTTGTGGTCTGCTCAATGTCCGAAGTCAACCTTTTTAATAGTGAAACAAGATGAGACCTGTTTTACGACGTGCCTAAATCTACGGATAAGGCACCCCTAGAACCGCTTTTGTAAAGCGTCAAAAATTAGTGTCTCAGCATCAGCATTGTCCCGAGTTGCTGTCTAATAGCGCCCTGAATTCGTGTTGTAAAAATTAGAGTCGAACTGTGAAACTGGCCTCTGCTTTTTGTGAGTCTTGTGCCATTGCAGCTATCTTACTCGACCATGCCAGCTGCATAGACTTCTGCGTGCAAGCGCATTGTGCGCTCGCGTAAGCCATTTATCTGCAGCACCCACTCTCTCTTCATATTTGTTCACATCCAAATTGGCTTCATTGGCGCAAGATATGCTGGCTGTACCAGCCAATTCCAGCTTGATAAGGCGCCTTTTCTCAAATTACGGCGGAAAGTAATCAATCATGCAGCAGGCAATTTGAGCAGGAATTGATGTTATAACGAATGAGATCTATTTCTGATTCTTAATGGGTGTCAGCTTCTCTCGTTGTCCCAAAGCCATTAAAAACAACTCTGCATGTCTTTTTGAGCTTAAAAAAATTCAATCGCTTTGACTGCCCGTGAAATTTCACGCCAGAAAATTGTCAGCTGTGGTGCTATTCCTTGGTAAAATTGCAAACACAGATAAGCTTTGTTGCTGGTGCCGGTTAAGCAAAATTTTTTGTTTGATCACTGTCAGAGTTGGAGCCAGAAAAAAATACAGTTTCTCGCAGGTCAACGGTCAGGTCAGAAATTTTGAGCTATCGATCCGTCAATTTTCTTCTCCGAGCAAGGTTTGAAAGACTGTGAATAGATGTGACGCAGTTTTTGCAGGGTGATATGCAAATTGCAGTGCTTGTATGATTGATTTCAATTTTGTCTTGCTTTGAAACGGATCGCCTCCTTAAACTCTTTACTATCCCTCTACTTCCCTATCTCTGATTTCTAATGTACTGCTTAGGCAACTGTCGCCCTTAATAATCATGTCCTACAGTACGGGTTGAAGACTTTCCTAGTTTTACGAAGATAAGGATGATTCCAATAATTAACAGAAAGAGTATATGCACAGTCACTTCGTTGAAAAATTGATTACGAGCATGGTTGAAAAACGATAAGGCTTTAGTGACTAAATACAAAGCTGGCAGCATTCACACTTGACATTGCAGGGTCTGTCACGACATGGCTGATTTCGAAGAAGAGCAAAGGACACGGTTTTGCGCTGATTTAAAATCTATCCAAGCTTTCTAATCAAGGCGCCAAAATTTCTTTTCGCTGAAACAGTGACAGCCAAATCGCTTGACGCTGCATGAGTCGACGCCAAATCCCTACGCGCTCAATATACATGGCGCTATTTTGGCGAACGCCAAATCAGCGCAGCCAAAATGAATGGCGCCAGAGCAGCAAAAGTCATACCGGCTGTGAACCGTACAATGCGACGCTCTTATCAGCCCAGACAAAATCATCGATCTGAAAAAAAAAGATGCGCGGAAAAATATATATTCAGGGAAGAAACTTCCTCACTCAATGCCCCAAGCCGGATCCCAAAAGCGACTCCTCGAAATTGAAGCAAGTCTTTGGGATGGTTTTTTCTTGCTGAATGTGCCCATAATAAACTCCGCTTGCTCATAATTTTTATTACTTATAATCTTTTCGGGCAGCTCATCAGGTGTTTTCGAATTTGTCTTCCGCTCCGCTTACTGCCTCGTTCCACTTACGCAGCTGAGTGTTTTCTTGAGTTGCCCAGCATAAGAAGCTGTTTTTTAATTTAGAAGTTCCCCTTTCTATCGATTTGCGCCTTGGCTTTTTTTGAAATCCTCCTGTATCCATAGGGAGTAGAATGTCTGCGTACAACTCGGACTAGCGATTTATGTGTGCGCAGCTTGCAGAGCCACTTGCACCAAACGGCCGCGCACAAACCCGAAGAAAACAGATAGTACGAGTCCATCAACCTTCGTTCCCTCATTTTTCGTAGACTAATAAAACTCACATGTCGAATGACAGGAAGGACACGCGAAACACGATATAACTGATCAGACTCGCCAAAACGATTGAAAAAGTCTATGAAAGATAGCGCCACTACTGCAGTAAGATCATAGGATTGTGTCACCAATTCAGCGAGTGAGTCGAATCCCCCAGTGTCCCATATCCGCGAGTGCGCGAGTGGCAAGCGCTCACGCGCGCAGGTACAGAAGCACTTTTGAATATTGAGCGGATATTTCGCTTGTCAGTTTGTTAAAACTTTTATTTGCAAGAATTTTTCTGTGCTTACGCGATTAATGGTCAATTTTTTTGCAAACAAGGATTTTGGTGTGCCCCAATTCTTATCTACCAAATTTGGAAACGACATGGTTTTGCATCTATGTTCGTTCTTGGAAAATCATCATTATTTATCGGCAAAACCAAGTCTACACAATTGACTGGTGGTGAAAGTCTCACATTCTTACTGATGCAAAAAATATGAAGAGAGGAATGCTCGCGTGGTTAGCAGCACTGTCGTCAAAAATGGAAGAATCTTCGACGATATCGAAGTTGGTCGCAATAATGAATGCATCCCATTTACGATTGTTGAAATCGAGGTTATAGGTCAAGCGTGCCATACGTACTGCGTGGTTCTGTGGAGTCCATCTGATCACTGCTTATAAAGATTCGAGTCTTCCCTTAATTGGTCCTCGCTGCGCATTGTCCGCCAGCGGTAATTCTTTTAACTGACGATAGGGAGTGGTTTCACGCCAACTGTACAGCGCCGGTTGGCGTCTTATCGCTCGCGTATGAGGCAGAGGATGCGGAGGAAGAGAAGGGAGAGGACAAAGAGGTTCACTCAAAATTACATTCTTCTCCCAAGGACTTAGTTTTCTTTTTGCTGAATGAGGTGATACAGGACTCTAGATGTGCGTGGTATATCATGAACCTGTTTCATATGATGTCAGAGATTACGCAAAACCTTTTATCGCAAAAGCTGCAGACATGAGGTTTGTCCATTTAATGCACTCGATGACGAGGCGTACCTACAATTATGCGATTCAATGTGCCTGACGAATGTGTGCCAGCAAGGTTTGTTTATCCTTGTACTGTATGACCATGCAAACACTAAAACTCGCTTTTAAGACCAGTCATAGAGCGAGATGGAGGAGAAGGAGGAGAAGTGATAGCAGGAAACTGGACACTCGGTTCATCCTTGTACTTCCTCAAGACCATTTATCTACATTTTGTCCCTGCTCGATCATCCGATCGTCATCATGGGCATTCATTATCGCACGATCCTAATGGGACCCATCGCTGTCCAATAGCGCTTATCTTGAGCGAATACACAGCCTCTTGTTTCCTTCATCGTTAAGAAATAAAGGGGACAGAGGAGCGTCAGGGTTTCTGCTTAAATAAAGTCCAGACATACTGTAATCGAGCAAGCATAACGTTTTATTAGAGCGAGATGAAGACACGAAATGAGACAAGAAGCTCAAGCAACTGCAAAGGCAGCAATGTTCACTGATGGTGCGTAAAAGATAGAACGAGCCCTATTTATTTTTTTCTATTTTGGCTATGATTGACTTTAAGAATGATCGGTTTGTAGCGTGATTGTATCAATAGAATATGGTCTACTGACGTGGTATTCGATACGTGGCGTTGTCCTAATAACCTACCAACTCGAGCTACCGTCTCAGGCCACAGTCGCCTTAGGTCCGAGAATGGTTCTAGAACCGTTTTCGAGAAATTGTCCCTCGGTCGCACTAGCGCCACAGACTCGTTCTTATTCTGGTGCGACTTTGCATTTTTTTCTCTCTAGAATCGTTTTAGAATTGATCTCGGCATTGATCTAGGTTGCGAGACCGGGATAGGGAACCAATGTTAGACCTCGTCTCACAAGTCGATATGTTGATGATGTTTACTACGACCGCATCACACAGGAGGAGGCATCGAGGTGAGGCTGACTAATATACCAATGGTAGGTTATCAGTGCAGTTCTTCTTCTTTTTCACCTGATGATTTCGAGCATTATTTCTTTCACTCTGCTTTCTCACTTGCATACATAGTAAGCAGATAGTTGTTAGGAGGTACGTCATATGCGTTAGAGTAGATTTTTTTAAAACGATAGTGGATTGTATCTCAGGCGCGCCAAATTAAAATATCCCTGTGAATTTATTGCTGTTATGGACGAAAATCTTTATTTATAACGGTTATAATGGTTCATTTTTAACGATATTTATGACGGAATCATTCAAATTTCGAGAAAATGTTCAGGAACTTTTTTGACATGATGGACATGTAAGGCTTGATGTTTAAGTAGAGGAGCTGACATGAATCTAAACTGACATCCCTCGTGCATGTGATAATGGGAAGCAGTGAAGTGTGTAATGAAGTTGTGAGATGTCCGTTGTCTAGGAAGTTTGAATGTGGCGCCAATACATTGTCTGTGTCTCAGGTGTGTCTGCGTGTGAGCGCGTGAGTATTGTCTGGTAGGAAGATTTGCAGAGCTGAGGAGAGAATGCCAGCGTTGTCAGGCGCAGGGCAATTGCCCTAGATCTGGGGCAATTTTAAGCTGTCGGGGCAGGTTTCAGAACAATCTGAGAGTTTGGCACTTTTTCTTAGCACTCTCGACAATGCTGCTGTTCCAAAGGGTGCTTCAGTTGATGGGAAGCTGGCTGGAGATGTCGAGGAAGCATTGGAAGCTGTTATCGCCTTTGAAACTGATCTGGTATTCAAATACGCAATCATGGCTTGCTTGGAGTATTGTTGGGTGTCACTTTGCTTTTGGTTGTGGCACTTTGCTTTAAGGGCATTCTTCGCATTTTTTTCTGGAAGTTGGACTTGAAGCGATTCTAGGGCAATCTGGACCTGCTTCTTGGGCATTATTGTGTTGCAGGCCTGGTAACGCTGGAGCTTGCTCGCTCTTGGGCTCTTGTTTTGTTCTGGGCGAGTGCGGTTGTGTCGCGAGGTTGATTGAAATTGGGCGTGAGTGGACGAGGCCATCAGCGATAAACCATTAAAAGCTTGGTTAGTCTTCGACCTAGTTGAAGTCCTTATTTTGTAGCTGGGAGATGGGAACCTCGTAGGCCCAGTAGCGTTAGGCAGCATCGTTATATTTGTGGGGGCCGCTCCGGGATTTTAGGTTCCTGGGGGATCGTTGGGAAGGTTGTTTTGGGGCTCTGGGTGGAGCTCTTTTTCCGGCTTGTTGTGGCCTGCGGATTTGGCAGGCGGCAAATAAGAACCAACGGAAAAGTAGACATGGATACACTATATGCGACTGCTGGATCGACTGATGGATCGACTGCTTAGACACATTATGGTGCTGAAAACGGATGCCGCGAATGATATTACCTATTTGTGACGCGAATATACACGTTTTAAAAAAACGGACAACGGCATTGAGAAGGAAATAGGATGAGTTGGGCCTTAAAAAACGGGCACCTCGATTTGTTAAATTTTTCAAGAATTTAAATTCGCTGCTCCGCAGGTACAGGAGGCCACTTACGTCAGCAAGTTAATGTCTGCTGAAGAGGGTACTGGGAGAATGACCAAAAAAGACTGAAAGCTGATAGAACATGAATTAAAACACATGCGAAGCAAGACTGAAATGATGCTGGTACGACTTTCATCGACTGTTAACGAAGAAAACGCCTGGGAAGCACTTCAAGGTTTGTATTTATGCAAAATGAATAATCTTGTGTTTGCGCACCTGCAAGTTTTGACACATAGCGGCAAATTTAAATTCTTGAAAAATTCAACAAATCGAGGTGCTTGTTTGCAACAGCCCTTTGCTTTTTTTTGGCTTTTTTGGCCGCGCTCACACAAGCCAGTACTTTTGCGCTCTGTTCTCAATAGGTTTAGGGATATGCCGAATATAGGCCTATGCTCAGCCTTGGGCTCAGGCTTAGGCGAGGATGGGCTGGATTTGAGAGATTGGGAAACAAAGTGCAAAAGCGCCCACAAGCCGTAGTCTGGGGACTAAACGGCACACGTGCAAACTCTGCGTGCAAACACGCAGAGTTCTTGCGGAACTAGGTTTTTGGCTCTGGCGTTTCGAGTTGAAGCTTCTAAAACAGGGGTTTGGTGTTTTTCCTAAAAGAACCCAAAAAATCCAGCAGAATATAAAAATTCTGCTGTACTTCACGCGCTGACCACTGCTAACAAGTTGGCTAAACGCATCTAATTTTTTGCACAGAGCTTCCCTTTGCGCCAACAAACTTGTTACGATTTTTCGCTTTCCAAAGTTTGACTGAACGGTTGGCGATGTTTTCTTGTCAGCTGGCTTATCTTACATGTTGGCCTCGTCGGTAAGCCCAGAAACTGGTCGCGGTGGCTGCCGCAACGCTTTGCGACCATGGCAATGCCTCTAAGAATAATGAATCTCTCTCAGATACCCTTCTAATTATTAGTGACCCTTCCGCCCTTTAATCGAAGCCCTAACGATCGAGTATCATTTTAATCAACAACCACCAGGCGGTATCCTCAACGTTCCTGGTGTAATTAGCGCATGTATGATTTCAACAAAGGCTTGTTTCCAATAATGATAATCATCATATCCCTATATTTTGTTTAATTAACCTTTCTGGTATTTATGCAGCCACTTTATCTTATTTTATATATAAGAGCGAAGCTTTTAAATAATTTCACTCTGATTTTCTTCATTGCCATACCCATCTTGATATTGCTGTGAGAATTTTGCAAGGTCCATAAGATTCATTATTTTTTCTAAGTTTTCGTTTTCATTTTTCTCTAGAATTCATTCGACGACTTCGAATTTGTCTGTGTGCGTGAGTTTCATACCAGGCGATATAAAGTGATCATCCTCATACAAATTTAGCAGCTTTTCAATTCGTTTACAGCATAATTTATGACGGAAACAACGCATCAAGGGAGTGCGACATTATTTACACCCTTTTCGTCTTTTCTCGAGCAGATTCTGGATATTGTCATCAAATCACTCGAACTCCATCGTGTCAGAGAGGCACGAATGCATGCTTTTCCTCAACAGCCTAACACAGGTTTATCGTTCCAAGCATAAATGTCCAGCCTCGGTCGCTCATCGGCGAGATGGCGATCAGCTTTGCAGAAGCAAAGCCCTGGAAGACAAGGGATCGATTAATAAGCCTGGCAGGACAATTACGAGCTCGCGTGATAGCGTACACATACAGTATGTACAGTACCTCTCACAGCATGACAGACGCTCTGATCGCTGAAATGACCCGATACGGACTATGCTTCCAAGGATTAATCTAACAACTTTACGCTTCCCACACCTCGGTCAAGTTACCCTTCCATAACCTTGCTGAACTGGACACTAAACACAAAAATGACCATCTGATCGTTCATTAACAGGAATGAACGCGTCTGAATTTGACATATTACCATGATTTTTAACGAACAAGATTGGTGCCGCCTCGATTGACGTAAAAATCTTATTTCACTTACTTTATTTCACTAAACTTCATTTTACCATACTGCACCCCTTCCTCACCCCTCGCCGGCCAGTATAAACGACCCTTGAGTGTGTAGCCGCTGCGCTGCAAGCTTTCTAAAGCTAGACTGAATGATATGTCAGAGAAGCTAATTGTTAGTCATTCATTTATTCAGGTCTGCAGCCTCAAAGCCTAAGTCTGTGCTGGGTCTTGAAGATGTACTGGCACGGGGGTAAAGTTGACAAGGTAATAATATTAACCGAGTCAGCAGGGCGGGGAAAATAATTCAGCGCGGCAAAACTTCTCAGATCCGCCCCGTTCTTATGCTACACGCTCGAGAAATATTTTCTGAGGAACGCCAAACGAGCGCCGTTTTTGAGAAAAGCAGTCAAAACCTGAGCATCAAAGGCCGATGTGCGCACACGACGCGAGAAACTTCCAAAAACTTTAAGATTTTTCACAGCCATCTTTGCTAATTTTGCTGTCTGACAGCTGTCATGGATGAATGCGCAATTCTATCATTTTGGGATGGTATTTGTTTGACTAATAAGCATTTTTGAAGCCTTCAATTCCGCCATGGTTCTCAAGTGCGTCGTTTGCGGCCACCATCAAACCAACGCGCCTCACCATTTTTGGCTTCTAACGGAAACCGACTGACGCAGAGTGATGCAAAAATTTGGACATCGAGGGCCATCCATTGAAGACACCTCCATCGATTCGCGGCCGCTTTTTCCGCCGAAATTTTGGAGATGCGATAGACTTCCGAAACACGCTTTTCCAGTTCGTAGGTATTATTTTTGAAACACACACAGTAATTCTGGAATAGCAAATAAGTCTTTGAAAATGCAACGCATTATTTTTTGTCTAATATCGTATCGTTGCCTGAGCGTAAGTTAAAAGTCGATACAAATTTGAAGAAACACTGTACCTAAGAACGGAAAATTCAACGGGCACAGTCTTTTCTCAGTGATTAGGTTCGATTGTAACCTAATTCTGTGCTTTTTAGACTCTCGAGGATACGTACAAGGCACCTGCATCAGCGAAAGCGGTCATTTCCGACCACGACGACTATGTTCCAACAACAACGAGATCGACCATCGTGGTCCTCTTGGCAGAAATACATTTTGAAGACCGCTAATCATCTAATGCGAGTTTACATTCACGGACGGGGCAGCAGACCATGCCGTTGGTGGTTAGGAGTATTGGAAAATTCGCTGATTTGATAAGGCATAATGTGGCTGTTTTTTTTCCAGAGATGAATGTGGGATGCGATGTATTTGTCAAGATATGTTGTGAGACATCACACTGAACCAAGCCCTAAAATGCCAAGTATACAAATCTGTTCATCATCGCTTTCAAAATCACTAGAAGCAAGGTTCTCCAATAAGCCAATAAATATGCTTCGCTCGCAGATCTGATGGAGGCCTGAAACAAGAAATTAATCATTTGAATAGTTATCCCCAATACAGGTTAGCCATTTAGACCTGAAGTATACTGCAAAATACAAGAACCAGAACCAGATCAGATGGAGATCATTATTTGTCTACCATGCTGTGTAGCAAAGACTGTTTCGCATGGATTGGAGCCCTTGTCTATTGTATCCTATTCAGCAGCGAGATAAGCAAGCCATCTGGCATACCTCCTGCATGGCCCGAACGAAGTCTTTTCGGATGGCGTTTAGATAAGCATGGAATTCCATGACCCATATTTCGTTGCCACCAATAATTAAAAGGAAACAAATTTAGGGAATAGGCAAGCTGCACACCTATCGTAATACGGCCGAATTAGCTAATTCGCATAATTCAGCTTCCTGCAATTTCCTAATTATTTTTACAATACAGTATGAGCCGTTTGACTGTTATGAACTTGGTCACTGATAATTTTAGTCAAGGTTACATATTTACTTACAGTATGGAGCTAGAAACCGACTGTAAAAAAAAAAAAAACAATACGCAAACTTGTATGCATACTTTGTAGGGTACGTAATTCGCGTATCCCGCAATATGCATTCGCATCCGAGAGACTTCGCGTATATGCATTCGCATACTGTTTCAAATCAAGTATTTTTACCAGTCGTAGCCAGCAGGTATCGACCGGCAGTCTAGCCGACATTTTATTCTAAGGTATGGTTGCTTTTATGTGTTTCGGCAGGTTATTGGGCTCAGTACCTTCCAGCAGCCCATGAAGCTCTAGTCAGACTAAATATCTCTAAGCGCTCTGACCGTCTCTACCAGATTTGTCCCAGTCTGGATTAAACACAAGAAAAACCAAAACCCCCGCTCTCTCAGACGTGAAAGCCTACCTTCGAATCGAAACTTGTTTTTCGTACCCACTGGCCCCGCTCTTGGATCGTATCGCCCTCTTGGTTCTATCGAACTTACATTGTTGTTCTGTCCGATCGTTGCCCTACATGATTGGTTTCTTACTCTTTGAAACTGCCACGTTGCAAGCCCCTAACCTATTCTTGCCACAATGCTTCAAAATACAAATCTCCGTAATCGTTGTCGTTAAAATCCGAATGGACCACGGTGATGTTGGGGTCGCTTCTTGTCAGAAAGATGCCCTAGAGTTCGATCTTAGAAACGCACTGGTAGCGCACTCACTCATGCGGTGCGATCTGGTCCTTGAACACCTTAAGCTGGGAGTATAGTTCGATGCGATGCGTCAAATAAGCTTGCGATGCGACGTTCAAGGCACTTTTTTACATTGTCAGTTGACCCAAAAGTGTCGCATCGCACGCTTATTCGACGCATCGCATCGAACTATACTTCCAGCTTTAATGACTTTAGCTATAAAGCCCCTGATTTGCATCATGTGTGCTGTCAAGAGCAAGTTGTACTTCTTGTAAGGGAAGTTTCCTGCGTTAATATTTTCTGTGTGTCCTGTGTTATTAAGATATTTCCTGTGTGCACACTATCTGAGTGCGCTGGAGAGTTTACGTGATGAATAAGCAGTGCAGTATCTGGATGACATAAGAGTCTTCAGCAAGATCCTGGGCGAGCATACGACACATCTTGAGAACGTCATTGGTCGACTGCGCGAAGCCAACTTGAATTTAAAACCCTCAGAATGTTTAATTGGTATAGACAACGTTGAATACTCTTGTTACAAGATCAGCACTTAGGGTGTAGGTAAGCATGTCTAATGACGCGAGGGGAAGGTAAAAAATTTCCGTATCCCGACAGACACACAACAGCTGCATTACTTTTTTAGGTTTGGCCCACTATTATTGTTCTTTTGTTGTAGGGTTTTTCTATAGAACAAAAGCTCTACGGGACCTCTTTAAAGCGACATCGACCTATGAATGGAACGATGTTTATAAGGAAGAACTTGACGATCTTAGAAACGCACTGGTCATGCGCAGCCAGTCATGCGGTTCATTGATCACTTATTACTATTTCGACTCACAAGGGAACATCGCCAACCGTTTTTTCGAATTTTGGAAAACCAAAAATTGTGACATGTTCCCGGGTACAAAAGAAAGCTCTATGCAGAATATCAGAGGCGTCCTGGCCAACTGGTAAGTTCTGGTCAGCGCGAAGAGTGCAGCGAAAATTTTAAAATTCTGCTGGATTTTTTTGGTTTTTCCAGCAAAAACCCCCAAACCCAAGTGTTTGAAGCTTAAACTCGAAACTCCGAACCCAAAAATCTAGTTTAGAAAGAGCTTTGCGTGTTTTTCTCAACATTCAGCTTCGTAACACGCAAAAATTCAATGAACAATCATGCGTCCTAAAGTTATACCCGCTTTTATTTTCACACACAAAAGTATATATCTCTTATCATTGAAAATGCAACTCGAAAACGGCCCGATCAAAAGTTTGCCCAGTGACATATGTTGTACAGCTCGACGAGCTCTACAAGATGCGCCTATCCGCATCTCTGAACAACAAATATCAGAAAGTTCCTCTAATCCATTTTTACCCCCCATACCTAAGCCTAAGCCTAAGCCTAAGCCTAAGCCTAAGCCTAAGCCTAAGCCTAAGCCTAAGCCTAAGCCTAAGCCTAAGCCTAAGCCTAACCTAAAGCCTAAGCCTAAGCCTAAGCCTAAGCCTAAGCCTAAGCCTCCGTTTATCACGAGTAAATGCAAGATTTATCCAGGAAGATTTATCCACAAGCGATTTCGACGACATGCTGGCAGCCCTACAGCAAGATGAAACTCGATTTTGGTTGAATCGGAATCCGCACAGGTATCATTGTATCGATGTTTCTAACTTCCCTTTTTTTCAGTCGTTACGGGATCGATATCCAGATGCGGTGGTTCAGGCGGCATACGACCATGTGCAATTGAAGGACAAGGGATATGACCAACCAACCTACCACGACCAGTCGGGCAGCCTTATCGATATCAATATTCCACAAGAGAACCCCGCGCATATATTGACCCGAATGGAACGCATTCTGCATGAGGGATATGACCCAATCGATGGAGAATTGTATCATTTGGCGTTACCAGCACCTTGGCCTGCATCAGTTAGTGCATTGTGGCAAGTACCTGATGTTGCGGTGCCCCCAGCGCTGGTGGTTCCGCCATTACCGAAAGTGATTCAGGAAAATGAATTATCAGCGGCATGTAGCGATTATCGGAAGCATATTCGTCGAGAAATGGATTCGTGGGCTAGCGCATTTCGACAAGCACCCGACCAGGCCGATTATCGGCTTCAGCAACTGCGTCCAATGAACACTTTGGTCGACCAAGTGCGCAGACGTATTCTACCAGATCGCTACCCACAAATCACGTCTATCGACAGGGAATGGACATTCTTTTGGTCGGCATCTCGAATGATTTAGTTGTCGTGCAGGGATCCAAGGGACGACCCTGTGGCTCAGTTCCGTTCAAATATCGAGCATGCCAAGGCGCTGATGCATGGACGAACAGTGAATCCGGACGATGTGGACGCGCTGGTGGCTCGAACGGAACACGCATTACAGTTGGTACAGCTTGCGCGGGAACAAGCAGCCCATGTACCTGGTGCCAACGTACTCGCCATTGATCGACGACAAGACACTATTGTCCAGCGTTTGGATGTGCTCAAGGAAATGAGACGGAAACACAAGGAAGAGGCACACGGTAGACCTGTTACAGGTGCTGTAGCCAAGCCCGTGAACCGAGGGCAAGCGAGTAGTGGATCGATCCAGCAGGTGGCAGTGCGAGAAGAGGCGGTTCCATCTCCGGCAGTGCAGATACCTGTCAGCGAGCCTCAGGCATTGGCCGCGCTGAGTCCAGCGGTTTCGGAGCAAGCATCGGCACCAACGGCTACAAGCACGGTGGGCAGTCAGCCTGACCCATCGATCACGTCAAGACCAGTGATATCGGAAGCGATTATTCTCCAACTGCAACTGCTCTGTGCGATGATAATAAGCGAACTAGCCTGGCTGCTGATCGAGTGCGCCCAGTTCTAAGATGCCCGCGCAGGCTAACAATTCTAGATGACAGGAAAGACAAGTCAGTACCAGAGGATCCTTTTTGAGCACAGCGGTGTCTCGACAGTCTGAGATCTTACCCACACTCTAACCAAGTACCTGCTGTAGGGGCCGTTGCATTAAAACTAAGCCAACTTCAACTTGTGTACGCTAATTATATACCCATGTGTATATGAGTAAGACAGCTCCAACTCATAACGCCAGCTCGCCGAATGCGTATTGATTTGTTGTGGTGTCTGCTAGAAGTCTCAAAAATGACGTGGTGAAGGTATCAGTCGACGTTCTAAATGTCGTCAGGGAGGGTTGGTTCATGAATTTTGAGCATGAGCCCACCAAAACGCAATACGAATATTCAAAAGAAAATGCGAAAAAAGTTCAAAAGAAGGAAGCAGACACTGTGGAGAACGACAAGCAAGCCCAGCATCGATTGTCAGAGACGCAGAAGATTGTCATCGCCTATCTGGTCAAGGAGCAGAAAGTTACTGTTCAGGTAGTTCTTTAAGGCCAAAGAAATCACCATCGATAGCAATGGAAATGCGTGAGAAGAGATCATCATTATTTGCAAAAACAAAAAAAATATATTCATATATTATTAGAAATCAACCTGGACCTTTTTTTTACGCGTCGCGAACCTGTATTGTGATGCGCAGATACGCAGTAACTAGCGGATAATTCAAAAAAATATGCTGACAATCGATTTTCTCCCACAGAACAACGCTTCCTGCGCAAAGGAAGAGGAGCATAACTGCTACGTGATAGGTCTTGGATGGTCCTAGTCAGTACAGATCTTGTTGATCGGACCCTGAACAGCTGTTTGGTCCTTATTCGTGCGTGTTGCCAGAAACGCGGAAACGAGTATTTGACTAAAGTTTGATCGCTTCAAATCAGGCGAATGGACATGCACATTGTGATCGAAGGACAGTAACGTTATCAGCTAATAATCATGTAATCAGCCCACAGTCACGTTATTAGGCTGTAATCACGTGATCAGCCAACCAGCCCATGATCTATTATGAGTTAATGCGACATGTGCACTGGACAAGATGTAAATAATCAAGGTTAGGCAACTTCATGTTCAGCGTTGTGTGTGCTCGAAAGGCCTATCGGCAGTCTTCCATAAGTTGCACGTGACGATTCTGTCAGTATGTTTGCTTAAAACAAAAAAAGAACTTAAAAAAATGATTTTTTAAAAGATTTTTAACGATTTTTTTGCGGGGATCACTTATTTAACGGTTGTACGAAGGCGACTATGTAGCATAAGATGAGCAAAAACTTAGTTTTCTCCGCCGAGAATTCCTGTCTTTCAACATTTCTGGCTCTCTGGTTTCGTTTCGTAATTTCCAAATGGCGAAACAAAAATTGATTAGCATAACTACTGGTTTCACATCACTTGGAAATCAGTATTAAACTAGAGTTTCCGGCTGAAATGGTTCTTGCACAGCTTGGGGCTTCAAGGACGAGGAGACGTTTTTAAACAAGGCTATCAAAAAATGGGAGCGAAGTGATTTCGATAAAATCATGCGCTTTGCATTAGTAACTAAAGTACAACAAACGGAGCAAATCCATAACATCTTTTTGCTGGACGGTTATTTCATACACAGCGCGTGTCACGAATCTTCCGTCATGTACGTACAAGTTATTTATTATTTGACAATTATCCCCAGAACGTCTAGTAAATAGAGAAGCTCAGCATTCCAGAGAGCTCTGAATGGTCCTTTTCTCATAGCTAAGACGTCGTTGCTGCTCGCATTCGCAGCAATCGAGTCTAGCCTTTTCGAAGGCACTGCTTTCTCCAGAGTCAAATGTAACATAGCTAAGTTTGACTGGGCCAAACAAAACATGTAGTTTGCTTGCCTCGCACTTGTTAAAACACTGAATACTCTCATTTCCTTCCGTATCGTCGCATTCGAATTCATCGTACATCCCCTCGCAATCGATTGACGCATAATATATATTCGCGCCTGTAAAATACACATCTTTAGTGCAAAATTGATCGACCACTAACAACAGATTTTGCTGGTCAGGCGATACGCCTATGCGCTTCATCAACATATCATGTGTGTCCTTGGCAGTGTTTTTCGAGCACACATGGTTCTTCCCATGTTTTGAGAATGTTATGTCGCATCCAGCAGCAGAATCGTGCACTGTCCTAGCCGCTGTTGCGACCATAGCCCCCATTGTGCAGTTTTTCTGACATTGAAAATCTTTATTGTTCCAAGTAACTACAACGTTGTGTCCATCTCCAGCCACAAGCAGATGTGCTTCACTTCCACTGAGTTTGTGACAGAAGTCGCATTCCACCCGACTGTATGCGATAACTCCCCATTGAAGCCAATCGTACTTGCTGCTCAAGCTCCTGTGTAGAGACTTTGAGATGTCGCTCGCTGAGTTGGTTTTTGTTTTTTTTAAGAAGGATGTTATATCGATATCCAGATGATGTTTATGAAATGTGTACATGAGCGTAGTATGCTTTCTTCTAAGGGTTTCCGAAAGCATTTTTAATGGCACTCCTGAAAGCAGTCTGTCGAGGGAACAATAGTCAGTGGTAGTTGCTGAAACACGTATCTTACCAAGCGATGATAAAATTCGCTCTCTTTTCGAATGGCTATGCGTGCCAGGCTTTAAAGCGGCTTCGCATATGCTGGTGAAAACCAGCGCCTCGACTGCATCTAAAATCATAGCACGCCCAACGAATTCATACAGCTTCAAGTCGTACTCGCATTTTGTTAGAAGCTCAGTGAAAAAAGCGGCTGAATTTGTATTATTTGTAATATTTGTCACCAGTAAACTGAAAAAGTGACTCGTGAGATTATAGGCACAGGGTATCTGAATGTCAGTAAGCGTGTTAACGTCTGCTTGCTGGCCCAAGTACGCCTGGTCTTTGGTGCGGTTGTTTCTGTATTCAATAGTCTGCGAAATCCAATGTTGAATAATCTTCATAAAGCGCTCTTGGATGTTTTCAATAGAAACAATAGAGCGATAATAAGCACCTCCTAGAATGCTGGATAAAATAGGGCTGATGAAACGATTTCGGGCTGATTTCATTATCCCATAAATTTGTTGGCAGTCTTTGTCAAGCGTGCGCAATCTGCTACTTTCTCGTTGCCAAATGTACCCTGTTACCAACCCGAACGCATTAGAGAAACGAATGGAGGCTGCAATCACTTGTTTCTCTATCATCTCCTAAACAAGAGAATTCGTTTAGGTCATTCAGGTAATTATTAAGGTGGCTGCTCCTCTATGCGACAGGAAACAAAAAAACCACATACCCTAGTTTTTGATCAAAGACTGGCACTTCAAAAACAAAACGTGCACGAGAGTTTCACTTGCACGGTGGATCACTGTGGCGATTGAGAGGAGAAATATCTAAGCACGAGATTACGAATAGAAAGTAGTCGACCTCAGATTTTTTCACTAGTGGTAATTGCAACAGGTTCCACTTTCTGGTCCAAGATATGTCGCACTTGTATTTTAACTTAGGATTATTGCACATAATATAGCTGCAACTTCGCTCAATTGCAACGCTCGTTTTTTCCGCATTAAAAAGCGTATTTTGAAGCTTTAGTAGCGCAGGATAGTGGGGGGGGGGGGGGGGGTGTTGTAACCTTAAAGGACGTGAGGATGCTATAATGTGCAGTCCACATATATAATAAAAAAAATGGTGCACTCCATTCTGCTCAGTTCCGTGTCCCTGCTTTTTAAATACAAGAAACAGATTTTCAGATATGGTTGAATTGCTTTGACTTTGATGCTCGCGGAGCAGGTCATGGTGATACCGCCGGCTTTTCATACAAATAAATGCCGCCGGCGAGTGAAGTGCGTGCAATCAAATTTCCTGAAAATCCATTTTTATATTTGAAGCGGAACTAAGCAAAATGAAGTGCACTAACGTATATTACGTGAGGCCACATGCCACAGCATACTTACCTCTATCGGGGTTATCTCTAGGCTTTTTTAATTTAACCTAACCTGATTGCAATTTTTAGTTTTAGCTGAAGTATTTTAATTTAATTGCGTCGAGACATTTAGACTTTGACCACTCTGACTGGACGGCGAACAGAGCAAGTATGGGGATACAGACTGTCACCACAGTGACTCAACGATTAGTTAACGAGCTTAGGACAAGCAACAGCAACAGCACTAAGAGAAGAAGCAAAATAACATCAAAAAAAGCATGAATCGCTTAAACTTATCATTACGTCGAGTGACGTGCTAAATGAGAAAGTTAAGAAGAAACTTTTTTTAATATGAGTCGCCAATATTTGCCCTTGGGCTGGTGCAGGACGCATTCTGCAAATACGCTCTCAGCCTTTTAAATCATATTGTAAATGATTGTCAGATATTAAAGAATAAACTAGGAGCTTTTTGAAGCTGTGAGGCCCAGCCTAGGAAGCAAGGCCTAATGTGCGAGGCATAACAAGAAAAGCAGAGTTGGGAGGCAGATACATGGGCCTGACAGGACCTGGAAAAGTGGGTGACCCAACCCGTCCCACTCCTTCAGAAAAATTGTCAAAGCCCAAACCAGACTCACTGGTTTGGGCTCAGCCAAGGTCCAATTGGTTTTAGGCTAGTTTACGTATATTTCATCCCTTCATAATGCAAAACATGAATTTATAGACAGTATCAGAATTGAAGTATGCAGGTAGCGCCTGTAATAGCCCACCTATATTCCTCATGGGCTAACGTTAAAAATTTTTGAAAACCTTGAAACCCTTGAAAGAGCTCAGGGGATTTTGCAATTCCAGCCAGGGAAAAACGAGAACTGTAGTGTCAAAATCGGAGAAAGCTAAGGGGCTGAAATTTAAGGTGCCAGTTTTCAATCAGACGCCTTTCCGATGTACCTGTTTGTTAACTATCTAAGAGGATAGGCACAAAACATCACGTGGAACACTCTTCTAGGAATTGATGTGAGCAGAGTTTAGATGACGATAGGAAAGAAGAAGCTGCTATGTGTAGTGATTTGGGTGCAATTACTAAATTAGAAACGTGGGCTCTGCCGAGCTTTCAAAAAATGCTGCAAAGCTTTAAGATCCCTGAGAAAGCCTTGACTTTAGTCCAACATTAAAATGCACGCTTCTTAGAAGTTTGCATCCAACAACGCGATCCCACTCGTCGCAATTGCCTGGTCTCCATTTATTAGGCACGCACTGTTCTAAGTAGTCCTATAGATGCCCAATAATACTTAATAACACGAAACAACATCCTGTCATTGCACTTTCAAAAATGCAGCAAATTGAAATAGGCAATTTCAATTTCGCAGTTTCGGTCAGATTCGATTTTCCGACCCTGCCCGACCCGCCAAAAAACTTTGCCCGGCACTAACCCAACCCATTTTTGATCTAGCCCGACCAAGCCTACAACCCTGTCAGGTAACGCTGCGTTTCCTTAGTTTCGGTTCTGCTTCAGGCTACCCGTGTCAGGCCTGGGCTAACACTGTCAGTAGCTCTCCCCAACATGAATTCCATCGTGAAATTATCGAGCAATTTCGAGATAGAAGCTTGTTGAAGAGATAAAATGAAGGTATTTCCTTTTCTTAGTTTCAAAAATGGAATCTAAGCAGGATACTCGTAAATGCAACGATTTCTGAAAATTGGTTCGTACTTGCATAGATATCCAGGCGATGTATCTTTTTTTGGAATCTCCCATGAGATCATTAAACAATCTCAATTGTTCTGACAATTGTTTGCATGCCGCTTGGACTGCTTGTGTTCCATTATCGACAGTTAATATTGCTAATTGTGACCCACCATTTTTGGAGACTTTAGCCGCGTCAGCAGCAATTTCATTTCCAAACGGAGGACTCCGTTCCAACAGAACACTAGAGAAATAAAGAGAGCAAAATACCAACGAGACAGACATACTAGGGTGAGCACTCGAAAGAAGGCAGCATCGCTGTAGATTTTTTTCAAGATTGGTTTCTATTTAAGCTTTTTCTTCGTTGTATGTTAATTGAGCTGCTAGACATCATGTTTGTGACACTCATGGAGAAAAATATGCGATGAAACCTGGGAAAAATGATGAGAAGTAATTTCAAGGCGACTGATCACTAAGTCATTGATTATAGCTTGTAAAGGATATGAGTGATGTAATATGCTTCAGTTTTGCTTGATACTCCACTGTTAATGCAATTCTTGGTAACTACATGCTCGGGCGATATGGTGCATACACTCACTCATGCTATAGACTGCAAAATGTTTGCGCTATTAAGCTGGAGCAGAGCCAATGTAAAACAGTTGGGTTCTTGTGCTTGTACACTGAGCCAACTGTGCGGTGGAGTTTAGGTTCGAATCGAGCCACGCAGCTTAGGTATCGCAATAGTTTATTGAACGTTTCCCTCACGCTGAACCAGGGGACTCACAAAGGATTGGAGAAGCCGTCCACAAACGTAAGGTCGTCAAGACAAACCTCGCCAGGACGACTGGACTGAATCTCGTCAGGCAGGCAGCAGAGCCTAATTTATATATGCGAAGCAGGGGCCCAGGAACTAGTCATATCAATTTCTTGCATGATAGGGGAGCCAGTCAACTCGGCCCCGCTCGGCCCTGACCAGGAAGGGAGACAAAGAGTCTGTGCACCTCTGGTGCACACTAGGTGTTCTACGCTGGCAAGGGAACATCGCCAACCGTTAACTAGAACTTTGAGAAACCAAAAATTGTAATATGTTCCTAGGTGCGAAAGAAACCTCTGTGCAAAATATCAGAGGCGTCTAGCCAACTGGTCAGCGGTGGTCAGCGTCTAAAGTCCTGAATTTATGTGTGTTAACGAAGCTGAGCGTCGAGAAAAACACGCAAAGTTCTTTCCAAACTAGGGTTTTGGGTTTGGAGTTTCGAGTTAAAGCTTCCAACACTTGGATTCGGGGTTTTTCCTTAAAACACCCTGAAAAATCCAGCAAAATTCGAAAAATTCTACTGTACCATACGCGCTGACCACTGTTGACCAGTTGGCCAGAAGCCTCTTATATTTTGCACCTAAAAACAAATTACAATTTTTGGTTTTTCAAAATTCGACTTAACGGTTGGCGATGTTCCCGTGTAAGAGAGTACACTGGGGCACCTATTACATTCCTCCAAATGGCCAGAAAAGCATGACCCCTCGCGTCCAAAATGATCGAGGGAAGCACACCGCTCTGGGGCACTCATGAAGAAGCATGGCGGCTAATCCAGGGAGATCTATTGGGCTAATCCAGGAGAGCGAGAGAGGGACATCGACTAGTCTTACGGTGACTCTCTAGCAAGAAACCAAGAGGCGAATAAAAACTTTCGGAAGAATCCAAAAGAAAGAAAGACAAGTTAATGATAATCATTGCGGTGATCATCCGGGTTCAGGTCAAGGGGCGAGTCCCAGGCACAGCGCTTCTTCAATGGAACGATAAGCTCTCACACCTGGGTGTCCTATCCCATGCACTGATATTAGAGGTTAACGAGAAAATCACACGTGCGAACCAAACTCAGCCAACCAGCGTAGTGGCTGTCCTATTACGTGGAACAGGTGATCACTGGAGCTTTTTTGATCATGCTGAGAGAAGGTCAGATGGAGTAGGGAAAGAGGAAAATAGCCTGGGGACTACAAAAAGAATCCAGACGCATTTGGCCCCTTAGCAACTAAGGCTATTAGGCACTTTGGTGCGCGACCTTAGGCGGTGAGTAACCCTATAATCTTCATCAGATTAGAAGGCAGAAGGCATGCCATAGCAAGGGAATCTTGAGAAAGATACTCTCAATTAGAAACCTTAGCAGACATCTAGGCACCTTCAATAGTAAACTTACACAACAAAGCGCAGTTGACGCAATTAAAAGCAAAATCGAAATCAAAACGAAACAGACCAAAACAAACATTGTCGCAAAATGCTGTAAGAGCAGCTAGAAAGGGCAACACCTACCAATCCAACTTCTCTCCACGATTAACTCATAGCAAATGAGCCAGAATGATCGGGCCTACAAGGGCACAAGTGCTAATACTGCCAGCACTAGTCGGAGCCCTAGGACGAGTACTAACAACTCGAGCATACTCGATAATCGGGGCATGACCAGTACACCAAAAAGGCCACCACCAGAAAATGCAGAGTAGCATAGTACCGGCGCATGCTGCCAGAGCTACCACAGTCACGACAGGCACGGCTGAAGATGACACGGAAACAATAGCGACAGCAATCGATCGACTGGCACTTCGCTCATCAGATGTAGGCGAAACAGTATTCACTACATGGAGTGATGTCCGAGAAAGCATACTCGCAGTAGGTACAGAAGTAAATACTGGAGGGGCAAGCCAAGTCATGTTTTTGATGCGATCGATTCGCGAGAAGCTATGCCGAAGGAGTCTTGCTTGGGAACCATGTTAAGTAATTGATATAGGATCTCCCTCTACACTCGCTGTAGGCTGAGCAAATGCTAACGTCACATCTCAAAACGCTTCAAAGACTTCACGGATTGCTTGTTTCAGGCGACCCTTCTTTGGGCGATTACGTTGCGGCAGGTACGACTTGATTTAGAGCTTTTTCAAGCACTCGAGATTAGACTTAGAATCTTTTATACCTAACTCACGGATATGCGCATATTTGTCAAAATTGCTAAAGAAATGGACTCAATAGACTTGTTCAGTGTTGATTCGTTTTAGCGAATCGGTTAGGGCTTTCTTGACACTTGGCTTGGTCGGGTCTTCTTCCGCACTGTCTTGACCAGAGTCTTAAATCAGCGCTGGCCATTAGGAGGGAGCAGTGACCTCAGCCGAGACGAACGGGCCAACTCTAAAAAGACCACTCGGAGATTTGGGTGCATCAGGACTAGTTGGTGCATCAAGTCCAATATTATACTGCGCTAATATAGATTCAATGGGCACATCAGAGACGTCTTTGAGGGGCATATGACCGTCCTAACGCTGCATCCTTCAGACCAAATGCTGCATCACGATGTGCGGTATCGTAGAAAGATTGGCAAATGATCGCGAGGCATTATGGATGAATAGTGGGATATCGTTTCTCCGCGTCATTGAGTGTGCGGGACTAATAGCCAATAGCCCATGAATTCTTCGACTTATCGGGATGATATTGTACCAACAGCACCAATCGAGTGGTCGCTCGCATCAGTACTGACAAGGGAACATCGCCAACCGTTAATTCGAACTTCAAGAAACCAAAAATTGTAATATGGTCCTTGGTGCAAAATATTAAAGGCGTCTGGCCAATTGGTCAGCAGTGGTCAGCGTCTGAAATCCTGAATTTTTGCGTGTTACGAAGCTGAATGTTGAGAAAAACACGCAAAGCTCTTTCTAAACTAGATTTTTGGGTTCGGAGTTTCGAGTTTAAGCTTTAAACACTTGGGTTTGGGGGTTTTTGCTGGAAAAACCAAAAAAATCCAGCAGAATTTTAAAATTTTCGCTGCACTCTTCGCGCTGACCAGAACTTACCAGTTGGCCAGGACGCCTCTGATATTCTGCATAGAGCTTTCTTTTGTACCCGGGAACATGTCACAATTTTTGGTTTTCCAAAATTCGAAAAAACGGTTGGCGATGTTCCCTTGTGAGTCGAAATAGTAATAAGTGATCAATGAACCGCATGACTGGCTGCGCATGACCAGTGCGTTTCTAAGATCGTCAAGTTCTTCCTTATAAACATCGTTCCATTCATAGGTCGATGTCGCTTTAAAGAGGTCCCGTAGAGCTTTTGTTCTATAGAAAAACCCTACAACAAAAGAACAATAATAGTGGGCCAAACCTAAAAAAGTGATGCAGCTGTTGTGTGTCTGTCGGGATACGGAAATTTTTTACCTTTCCCTCGCGTCATTAGACATGCTTACCTACACCCTAAGTGCTGATCTTGTAACAAGAGTATTCAACGTTGTCTATACCAATTAAACATTCTGAGGGTTTTAAATTCAAGTTGGCTTCGCGCAGTCGACCAATGACGTTCTCAAGATGTGTCGTATGCTCGCCCAGGATCTTGCTGAAGACTCTTATGTCATCCAGATACTGCACTGCTTATTCATCACGTAAACTCTCCAGCGCACTCAGATAGTGTGCACACAGGAAATATCTTAATAACACAGGACACACAGAAAATATTAACGCAGGAAACTTCCCTTACAAGAAGTACAACTTGCTCTTGACAGCACACATGATGCAAATCAGGGGCTTTATAGCTAAAGTCATTAAAGCTGGAAGTATAGTTCGATGCGATGCGTCGAATAAGCGTGCGATGCGACACTTTTGGGTCAACTGACAATGTAAAAAAGTGCCTTGAACGTCGCATCGCAAGCTTATTTGACGCATCGCATCGAACTATACTCCCAGCTTAAGGTGTTCAAGGACCAGATCGCACCGCATGAGTGAGTGCGCTACCAGTGCGTTTCTAAGATCGAACTCTAGGGCATCTTTCTGACAAGAAGCGACCCCAACATCACCGTGGTCCATTCGGATTTTAACGACAACGATTACGGAGATTTGTATTTTGAAGCATTGTGGCAAGAATAGGTTAGGGGCTTGCAACGTGGCAGTTTCAAAGAGTAAGAAACCAATCATGTAGGGCAACGATCGGACAGAACAACAATGTAAGTTCGATAGAACCAAGAGGGCGATACGATCCAAGAGCAGGGCCAGTGGGTACGAAAAACAAGTTTCGATTCGAAGGTAGGCTTTCACGTCTGAGAGAGCGGGGGTTTTGGTTTTTCTTGTGTTTAATCCAGACTGGGACAAATCTGGTAGAGACGGTCAGAGCGCTTAGAGATATTTAGTCTGACTAGAGCTTCATGGGCTGCTGGAAGGTACTGAGCCCAATAACCTGCCGAAACACATAAAAGCAACCATACCTTAGAATAAAATGTCGGCTAGACTGCCGGTCGATACCTGCTGGCTACGACTGGTAAAAATACTTGATTTGAAACAGTATGCGAATGCATATACGCGAAGTCTCTCGGATGCGAATGCATATTGCGGGATACGCGAATTACGTACCCTACAAAGTATGCATACAAGTTTGCGTATTGTTTTTTTTTTTTTTTACAGTCGGTTTCTAGCTCCATACTGTAAGTAAATATGTAACCTTGACTAAAATTATCAGTGACCAAGTTCATAACAGTCAAACGGCTCATACTGTATTGTAAAAATAATTAGGAAATTGCAGGAAGCTGAATTATGCGAATTAGCTAATTCGGCCGTATTACGATAGGTGTGCAGCTTGCCTATTCCCTAAATTTGTTTCCTTTTAATTATTGGTGGCAACGAAATATGGGTCATGGAATTCCATGCTTATCTAAACGCCATCCGAAAAGACTTCGTTCGGGCCATGCAGGAGGTATGCCAGATGGCTTGCTTATCTCGCTGCTGAATAGGATACAATAGACAAGGGCTCCAATCCATGCGAAACAGTCTTTGCTACACAGCATGGTAGACAAATAATGATCTCCATCTGATCTGGTTCTGGTTCTTGTATTTTGCAGTATACTTCAGGTCTAAATGGCTAACCTGTATTGGGGATAACTATTCAAATGATTAATTTCTTGTTTCAGGCCTCCATCAGATCTGCGAGCGAAGCATATTTATTGGCTTATTGGAGAACCTTGCTTCTAGTGATTTTGAAAGCGATGATGAACAGATTTGTATACTTGGCATTTTAGGGCTTGGTTCAGTGTGATGTCTCACAACATATCTTGACAAATACATCGCATCCCACATTCATCTCTGGAAGACATTATGCCTTATCTGCGATTTTCCATCTCCTCCCCCTGCTCTGCCGTCGTAATGTAACTCGCATTAGATGATTAGCGGTCTTCAAATTTTCTCAGAGGCCACGATGGTCGATCTCGTTGTTGTTGGAACATAGTCGTCGTGGTCGGAATGACCGCTTTCGCTATGCAGGTGCCTTGTACGTATCCTCGAGAGTTAAAAGCAGAGATTAGGTTACAATCGAACCTAATCACTGAGAAAGACTGTGCCCGTTGAATTTTCCGTTCTTAGGTACAGTGTTTCTTCAAATTTGTATCGACTTTTAACTTACGCTAGGCAACGATACGATATTAGACAAAAAATAATGCGTTGCATTTTCAAAGACTTATTTGCTATTCCAGTACTTTTATATGGTCGGAGGTTATTGGGCTCAGTACCTTCCAGCAGCCCATGAAGCTCTAGTGAGTCTAAATATCTCTAGGTCTGACCGTCTCTACCAGATTTTCCCAGTCTGGATTAAACACAAGAAAAACCAAAACCCCCGCTCTCTCAGGACGTGAAAGCCTACCTTCGAATCGAAACTTGTTTTTCGTACCCACTGGCCCTGCTCTTGGATCGTATCGCCCTCTTGGTTCTATCGAACTTACATTGTTGTTCTGTCCGATCGTTGCCCTACATGATTGGTTTCTTACTCTTTGAAACTGCCATGTTGCAAGCCCCTAACCTATTCTTGCCACAATGCTAAATACAAATTCTGTAATCGTTGTCGTTAAAATCCGAATGACCACGGTGATGTTGGGGTCGCTTCTTGTCAGAGAGAGTGCCTAGAGTTTGATCTTAGAAACGCACTGGTAGCGCACTCACTCATGCGGTGCGATCTGGTCCTTGAACACCTTAAGCTGGGAGTATAGTTCGATGCGATGCGTCAAATTAGCTTGTGATGTGACGTTCAAGGCACTTTTTTACATTGTCAGTTTACCAAAGTGTCGCATCGCACGCTTATTCGACGCATCGCATCGAACTATACTTCCAGCTTTAATGACTTTAGCTATAAAGCCCCTGATTTGCATCATTGTGCTGTCAAGAGCAAGTTGTACTTCTTGTAAGGGAAGTTTTCTGCGTTAATATTTTCTGGGTCCTGTGTTATTAAGATATTTCCTGTGTGCACACTATTGAGTGCGCTGGAGAGTTTACGTGATGAATAAGCAGTGCAGTATCTGGATGACATAAGAGTCTTCAGCAAGATCCTGGGCGAGCATACGACACATCTTGAGAACGTCATTGGTCGACTGCCAAGCCAAGTTGAATTTAAAACCCTCAGAGTGTTTAATTGGTATAGACAACGTTGAATACTCTTGTTAAAGATCAGCACTTAGGGTGTAGGTAAGCATGTCTAATGACGCGAGGGAAAGGTAAAAAATTTCCGTATCCCGACAGACACACAACAGCTGCATCACTTTTTTAGGTTTGGCCCACTATTATTGTTCTTTTGTTGTAGGGTTTTTCTATAGAACAAAAGCTCTACGGGACCTCTTTAAAGCGACATCGACCTATGAATGGAACGATGTTTTATAAGGAAGATTTGATTATCTTAGAAACGCACTGGTCATGCGCAGCCAGTCATGCGGTTCATTGATCACTTATTACTATTTCGACTCACAAGGGAACATCGCCAACCGTTTTTTCTAATTTTGGAAAACCAAAAATTGTGACATGTTCCGGGTAACAAAAGAAAGCTCTATGCAAATATCAGAGGCGTCCTGGCCAACTGGTAAGTTCTGGTCAGCGCGAAGAGTGCAGCGAAAATTTTAAAATTCTGCTGGATTTTTTTGGTTTTTCCAGCAAAAACCCCCAAACCCAAGTGTTTTAAGCTTAAACTCGAACTCCGAACCCAAAAATCTAGTTTAGAAAGAGCTTTGCGTGTTTTTCTCAACATTCAGCTTCGTAACACGCAAAAATTCAGGATTTCAGACGCTGACCACTGCTGACCAATTGGCGAGACGCCTTTAATATTTTGCACCAAGGACCATATTACAATTTTTGGTTTCTTGAAGTTCGAATTAACGGTTGGCGATGTTCCCTTGTCAGTACTGATGCGAGCGACCACTCGATTGGTGCTGTTGGTACAATATCATCCCGATAAGTGAAGAATTCATGGGCTATTGGCTATTAGTCCCGCACACTCAATGACGCGGAGAAACGATATCCCACTATTCATCCATAATGCCTCGCGATCATTTGCCAATCTTTCTACGATACCGCACATCGTGATGCAGCATTTGGTCTGAAGGATGCAGCGTTAGGACGGTCATATGCCCCTAAAGACGTCTCTGATGTGCCCATTGAATCTATATTAGCGCAGTATATATGGACTTGATGCACCAACTAGTCCTGATGCACCCGAATCTCCGAGTGGTCTTTTTAGAGTTGGGGCCCGTTCCGTCTTGCTGAGGTCACTGCTCCCTCCTAATGGCCAGCGCTGATTTAAGACTCTGGTCAAGACAGTGCGGAAGAAGACCCGACCAAGCCAAGTGTCAAGAAAGCCCTAACCGATTCGCTAAAACGAATCAACACTGAACAAGTCTATTGAGTCCATTTCTTTAGCAATTTTGACAAATATGCGCATATCCGTGAGTTAGGTATAAAAGATTCTAAGTCTAATCTCGAGTGCTTGAAAAAGCTCTAAATCAAGTCGTACCTGCCGCAACGTAATCGCCCAAAGAAGGGTCGCCTGAAACAAGCAATCCGTGAAGTCTTTGAAGCGTTTTGAGATGTGACGTTAGCATTTGCTCAGCCTACAGCGAGTGTAGAGGGAGATCCTATATCAATTACTTAACATGGTTCCCAAGCAAGACTCCTTCGGCATAGCTTCTCGCGAATCGATCGCATCAAAAACATGACTTGGCTTGCCCCTCCAGTATTTACTTCTGTACCTACTGCGAGTATGCTTTCTCGGACATCACTCCATGTAGTGAATACTGTTTCGCCTACATCTGATGAGCGAAGTGCCAGTCGATCGATTGCTGTCGCTATTGTTTCCGTGTCATCTTCAGCCGTGCCTGTCGTGACTGTGGTAGCTCTGGCAGCATGCGCCGGTACTATGCTACTCTGCATTTTCTGGTGGTGGCCTTTTTGGTGTACTGGTCATGCCCCGATTATCGAGTATGCTCGAGTTGTTAGTACTCGTCCTAGGGCTCCGACTAGTGCTGGCAGTATTAGCACTTGTGCCCTTGTAGGCCCGATCATTCTGGCTCATTTGCTATGAGTTAATCGTGGAGAGAAGTTGGATTGGTAGGTGTTGCCCTTTCTAGCTGCTCTTACAGCATTTTGCGACAATGTTTGTTTTGGTCTGTTTCGTTTTGATTTCGATTTTGCTTTTAATTGCGTCAACTGCGCTTTGTTGTGTCAAGTTTACTATTGAAGGTGCCTAGATGTCTGCTAAGGTTTCTAATTGAGAGTATCTTTCTCAAGATTCCCTTGCTATGGCATGCCTTCTGCCTTCTAATCTGATGAAGATTATAGGGTACTCACCGCCTAAGGTCGCGCACCAAAGTGCCTAATAGCCTTAGTTGCTAAGGGGCCAAATGCGTCTGGATTCTTTTTGTAGTCCCCAGGCTATTTTCCTCTTTCCCTACTCCATCTGACCTTCTCTCAGCATGATCAAAAAAGCTCCAGTGATCACCTGTTCCACGTAATAGGACAGCCACTACGCTGGTTGGCTGAGTTTGGTTCGCACGTGTGATTTTCTCGTTAACCTCTAATATCAGTGCATGGGATAGGACGCCCAGGTGTGAGAGCTTATCGTTCCATTGAAGAAGCGCTGTGCCTGGGACTCGCCCCTTGACCTGAACCCGGATGATCACCGCAAGATTATCATTAACTTGTCTTTTTTTCTTTTGGATTCTTCCGAAAGTTTTTTTCGCCTCTTGGTTTCTTGCTAGAGAGTCACCGTAAGACTAGTCGATGTCCCTCTCTCGCTCTCCTGATTAGCCCAATAGATCTCCCTGGATTAGCCGCCATGCTTCTTCATGAGTGCCCCAGAGCGGTGTGCTTCCCTCGATCATTTTGGACGCGAGGGGTCATGCTTTTCTGGCCATTTGGAGGAATGTAATAGGTGCCCCAGTGTACTCTCTTACACAGAAACATGGCGAACCGCTAAGTCGAATTTTAAAAAACCAAAAATTGTAATTTGTTTTTAGGTGCAAAATATAAGAGGCTTCTGGCCAACTGGTCAACAGTGGTCAGCGCGTATGGTACAGTAGAATTTTTCGAATTTTGCTGGATTTTTCAGGGTGTTTTAAGGAAAAACCCCGAATCCAAGTGTTGGAAGCTTTAACTCGAAACTCAAACCCAAAACCCTAGTTTGGAAAGAACTTTGCGTGTTTTTCTTGACGCTCAGCTTCGTTAACACACATAAATTCAGGACTTTAGACGCTGACCACCGCTGACCAGTTGGCTAGACGCCTCTGATATTTTGCACAGAGGTTTCTTTCGCACCTAGGAACATATTTCAATTTTGGCTTCTCAAAGTTCTAGTTAACGGTTGGCGATGTTCCCTTGCCAGCGTAGAACACCTAGTGTGCACCAGAGGTGCACAGACTCTTTGTCTCCCTTCCTGGTCAGGGCCGAGCGGGGCCGAGTTGACTGGCTCCCTTATCATGCAAGAAATTGATATGACTAGTTCTGGGCCCGTGCTTCGCATATATAAATTAGGCTCTGCTGCCTGCCTGACGAGATTAGTCCAGTCGTCCTGGCGAGGTTTGTCTTGACGACCTTACGTTTGTGGACGGCTTCTCCAATCCTTTGTGAGTCCCCTGGTTCAGCGTGAGGGAAACGTTCAATAAACTATTGCGATACCTAAGCTGCGTGGCTCGATTCGAACCTAAACTCCACCGCACAGTTGGCTCAGTGTACAAGCACAAGAACCCAACTGTTTTACATTGGCTCTGCTCCAGCTTAATAGCGCAAACATTTTGCAGTCTATAGCATGAGTGAGTGTATGCACCATATCGCCCGAGCATGTAGTTACCAAGAATTGCATTAACAGTGGAGTATCAAGCAAAACTGAAGCATATTACATCACTCATATCCTTTACAAGCTATAATCAATGACTTAGTGATCAGTCGCCTTGAAATTACTTCTCATCATTTTTCCCAGGTTTCATCGCATATTTTTCTCCATGAGTGTCACAAACATGATGTCTAGCAGCTCAATTAACATACAACGAAGAAAAAGCTTAAATAGAAACCAATCTTGAAAAAAATCTACAGCGATGCTGCCTTCTTTCGAGTGCTCACCCTAGTATGTCTGTCTCGTTGGTATTTTGCTCTCTTTATTTCTCTAGTGTTCTGTTGGAACGGAGTCCTCCGTTTGGAAATGAAATTGCTGCTGACGCGGCTAAAGTCTCCAAAAATGGTGGGTCACAATTAGCAATATTAACTGTCGATAATGGAACACAAGCAGTCCAAGCGGCATGCAAACAATTGTCAGAACAATTGAGATTGTTTAATGATCTCATGGGAGATTCCAAAAAAAGATACATCGCCTGGATATCTATGCAAGTACGAACCAATTTTCAGAAATCGTTGCATTTACGAGTATCCTGCTTAGATTCCATTTTTGAAACTAAGAAAAGGAAATACCTTCATTTTATCTCTTCAACAAGCTTCTATCTCGAAATTGCTCGATAATTTCACGATGGAATTCATGTTGGGGAGAGCTACTGACAGTGTTAGCCCAGGCCTGACACGGGTAGCCTGAAGCAGAACCGAAACTAAGGAAACGCAGCGTTACCTGACAGGGTTGTAGGCTTGGTCGGGCTAGATCAAAAATGGGTTGGGTTAGTGCCGGGCAAAGTTTTTTGGCGGGTCGGGCAGGGTCGGAAAATCGAATCTGACCGAAACTGCGAAATTGAAATTGCCTATTTCAATTTGCTGCATTTTGAAAGTGCAATGACAGGATGTTGTTTCGTGTTATTAAGTATTATTGGGCATCTATAGGACTACTTAGAACAGTGCGTGCCTAATAAATGGAGACCAGGCAATTGCGACGAGTGGGATCGCGTTGTTGGATGCAAACTTCTAAGAAGCGTGCATTTTAATGTTGGACTAAAGTCAAGGCTTTCTCAGGGATCTTAAAGCTTTGCAGCATTTTTTGAAAGCTCGGCAGAGCCCACGTTTCTAATTTAGTAATTGCACCCAAATCACTACACATAGCAGCTTCTTCTTTCCTATCGTCATCTAAACTCTGCTCACATCAATTCCTAGAAGAGTGTTCCACGTGATGTTTTGTGCCTATCCTCTTAGATAGTTAACAAACAGGTACATCGGAAAGGCGTCTGATTGAAAACTGGCACCTTAAATTTCAGCCCCTTAGCTTTCTCCGATTTTGACACTACAGTTCTCTGTTTTTCCCTGGCTGTAATTGCAAAATCCCCTGAGCTCTTTCAAGGGTTTCAAGGTTTTCAAAAATTTTTAACGTTAGCCCATGAGGAATATAGGTGGGCTATTACAGGCGCTACCTGCATACTTCAATTCTGATACTGTCTATAAATTCATGTTTTGCATTATGAAGGGATGAAATATACGTAAACTAGCCTAAAACCAATTGGACCTTGGCTTAGCCTAAAACCAGTGAGTCTGGTTTGGGCTTTGACAATTTTTCTTAAGGAAGTGGGACGTGGTTGGGTCACCCACTTTTCCAGGTCCTGTCAGGCCCATGTATCTGCCTCCCAACTCTGCTTTTCTTGTTATGCCTCGCACATTAGGCCTTGCTTCCTAGGCTGGGCCTCACAGCTTCAAAAAGCTCCTAGTTTATTCTTTAATATCTGACAATCATTTACAATATGATTTAAAAAGGCTGAGAGCGTATTTGCAGAATGGGCGTCCTGCACCAGCCCAAGGGCAAATATTGGCGACTCATTAAAAAAAATTTTCTTCTTAACTTTCTCATTTAACAATGTCACTGAATGTAATGATAAGTTTAAGCGATTCATGCTTTTTTTGATGTTATTTTGCTTCTTCTCTTAGTGCTGTTGCTGTTGCTTGTCCTAAGCTCGTTAACTAATCGTTGAGTCACTGTGGTGACAGTCTGTATCCCCATACTCTGCTCTGTTCGCCGTCCAGTCAGAGTGGTCAAAATCTATATGTCTCGACGCAATTAAATTAAAATACTTCAGCTAAAACTAAAAATTGCAATCAGGTTAGGTTAAATTAAAAAAGCCTAGAGATAACCCCATAGAGGTAAGTATGCTGTGGCATGTGGCCTCACGTAATATACGTTAGTGCACTTCCATTTTGCTCAGTTCCGCTTCAAATATAAAAATGGATTTTCAGGAAATTTGATTGCACGCACTTCACTCGCCGGCGGCATTTATTTGTATGAAAAGCCGGCGGTATCACCATGACCTGCTCCGCGAGCATCAAAGTCAAAGCAATTCAACCATATCTGAAAATCTGTTTCTTGTATTTAAAAAGCAGGGACACGGAACTGAGCAGAATGGAGTGCACCATTTTTTTATTATATATGTGGA